>CAOKZL010000031.1:1242500-1540032 GCA_948472985.1 Iguana delicatissima | reverse complement strand
TTGCAACATACAGTAAGGGAATCTCTAAGCTTGGTTCATCACACTTTACTCCAAGGGCAAGATTCTTATCCTCAGTTACGGATACCGGCGGTGCCTCACTTGCATTTCCTGAAACGTCTTCAATTTGATTGTGTTAACATCAGAGCCGAAGCATAAAGATCGATAGCGTGGCATCCATTCATCAAGACCAACGCTATAGCCCGGAGGCTTGCAGACATTTCCCAAGAAATTTGTTATTGTGCATTTAGAAAAAAGAAAGAAAGAAAGAAAGAAAGAAAGAAAGAAAGAAAGAAAGAAAGAAAGAAAGAAAAATCCCTATCATAGGAAGCTTTGATTGAGGTTTGCAGGAATTTCTTTTTTCAGCTTGCTGTTTTGTTCGGTTTTAAACTTCAGCTACCATTTTGTACCTTTGCCTAAACGAGCAGTGAACTTTCTTAGCAGGGAAACAAAATGAATATTCTTTTATTTATTTATTTTTACATACTTTTAAACCATGTTTCGTTTTTGTAACGGAAACCCCCAACCGGGTTTACAAGCACAAAAGCCAATAAATAATGAAACCAGTGGATAAAATCATAAAACAATGATTGCAATGAGCTGAGTTCAAAATAGCAAAAGTACTGTAGGTTTTTGTTGTTGTTGCTGCCCGCCTTCAAGTCGTTTCTGACTTATCATGACGCTAAGGCAAATCTATCATGGTTTTTGCAGGGGCTGAGGTCACGCAGCGGATTTCCATGGGGAATCGAACTCTGGTCTCCAGGATCGTTGTCAAATGCTCAAACCACAATACCATGCTGGCTCTTACCAAAGTTGTCTGCACTCAGTTAATTCAGCAAGGGGATGGGGATTGGGGGTTCAGAATCTTGTCTCTCTCAAAAGGCTTAGGCAAATCCCAACTGCTGCAGCCCTTCCTAGCTTGTGTGTTCTTCCTCATTAATAATTTTTGCTTTTTTGACCACACTGTGATGTTGTTTGGCCAGATGTGTCATGGCTTTCATCTGTGAAATGTTGGAGGGTATGGTTTAGGGCTTTATATATCCAGCAGTGGAGAGTCAGCATAGTGTTATAGTTTGAACACTGGACTAGGACTGTGAGGCCATTTCCACACTATACTGTTATAGTGCTATTATTCCACTTTCAACCTCCTATGGAATTCTGGGGCTTGTAGTTTGCTGAGGCCCAAGACCTCTCCGGCTGAGAATCCTAAAGGCCCCTCCCTAAATTGCAAACCCCAGGATTCCATAGGAGGTTGAAAGTGGAATAATAGCACTACAACAGGGTAGTGTGTAAATGGCCTGAGAAACCAGGGTTCAAATCCCCACTCAGCCATGGAAGCCCACTGGGAGACGCTGGGCAAGTCACACACTCTCAGCCTCAAAAGAAGGCAAGGGCAGATCCCGTCTGAACGAATCTTTCCTAGAAAACCCTGTGATAGGTCTGTGTTAGGGTTGCCGTAAGTCAGGAACGACTTGAAAGCACACAGCAACGACTTATTCAACAGTAACAACCCGAACTGCCGGGCTAACTGGCAGAGCTTTCCACACAGGAGTTACATGTGCAGCGTAAGAGGTCCCACTAAGCAGCCTCACAACCACACTTTTGCCTAAGTGCATCCTCCAAACCAGGCCTGAGGTTTGCAATGCGCACAAAGTTCATTACAACGGTCCAGTCTTGAGGTTATCAATGTATGGCTCACTGTGGCCAGTCTAGTCCCCTCCAGGAACGGCCATCGCTGTCTTACCAAATTGGTAAGTAGGGGTCCTTTGCCACCGAACCCGGTTGGGTCTCCAAGAGCACCACCAGACCATGTACCCAATCTGGTAGAACACAGATGGGCAACACATGGCCTGAGCCAGAGGTGGACTTTCCTCCACAGAAGTTCCATCCCTATCACCGTCACCACCACAAAAGAAAGGGGGGAAATCATTAAAAAAAGAAAAATTGCATTCCTGGAAGCCTGCAGGAAGTACAATTCATCTTTAAAACAAGGTGCATGCCACCCCACACCTCGTTTTGAAAAAAAAGGGGGTTTAGGAGCATGAAAGTCAATTTCTGGAAACGTCTGGTTTCAGTTTTTGGAGGGGGTGTTGAGTTCATGGTGGATCCAGGCGGATGGTTGGAGCACCAACCTACACTCCTGTTGTAGGGTGAATGCAACCAGGATAGGTAGATTAGCCATCTCCTGGAAATCATTGGCATGTATTTACCATTGATTTTTGGTCGGTAGATGTTTTAGGTCAAACTGCATCATAGTTTGAGTGTGACTGCAACTCTGGGAGACCAGGGTTTGAATCCCCGCTTGGCCATGAGGCGACGTAGGGCAAATCATCCTCTGTCAGCTTTAGAGGAAGTCGATGGCAAATCCCCTCTGAAGAAATTTTGCCAAGAAAACCCTGTGATAAGTTCACTTTAGGGCCACCATGAGGTAGAAACAGCTCAAAGGCAAACAACAAGTACTCTTAATTTTTGTCTTTAATAATCTTTTAATCTACCTGTCAATGTCTGAAACAACTGTATGGGCTGTACAACCAATTTAGCTAAAAGATCAGCAGGGTGAATAAACATCAAATCTTCAGTCTGGAAGAGACAAATCAAAGGCACCTCAACTGCCAGGGATCACTTTTATTAGCAGCCACAAGTCACTAAATCTTTCTTAAGATGTAACAGGGATTTACAATATACTAGATACTGTCATAGTCACTTAGCTGTTAGCAGATCACTTTCCCAACTAGAGCCTGCCTAAAAAATTAAGTTACGCGAATCATGAAATTGCTACGCAGTCAACTACATTGACATCACAGTTTGAAAAATGCATGTATTCGTCTTGCTGATCTCCATATATCAGCAATATGTTAAAAGATCCTTATTCCTGTAATATTAATGGAGTCTTCTGAGCTAGGCAGAGGCATGTGTAATTAACACGAAGTAGCATAAATAATTTGGATATACACACTATGCAATTATAGGCCTTTGATACCATTTTAATGGTTCCAGTCTATAGAATCCTGGGATTTGTAGTTTGGTGGGGGACAAAGTTTTCTCTGCCAGAGAAATGTAATTGTGTAGTTCAGGTGAGTGCAAAAGAAAATTTGAAGTGCCTCTCTAAATTACAAATCCTAGGATTCTGGAGGTGGGAGCAAAGCGGTATGAAACTGTGTCTAACTGTGCAGTGTGGATACACCGCTGCTTTCAACATCCACCGACAGGAGGCATATTATTGCTCTTATAATTAATTCACTTACAACCCAGCTTAACAAAATTAAAAGAAATATAGATTTAGATCATCAGCTTTTCTGTGAGCATTTAAAACTGCAACAGTAAACATTGCAGCAGGATTTTTTAAAAAACCCAACCTTGTACATAGTTCTCCAATTTCAGCCAGATGTTACCCATAGGTACTTTTTGAAAAAAGAATAATATGACGTGACTGCTCATTGTCTGGACTATCAGTCTGATTACAAGATGTTGTTTCTTAATCAGTTCCCTTTTTTTTTCCCCTTCAGAAACTCTCTCTTTATCAATTGGAGGCCAGGTTGCATTGCTGGTATTTCCTCTTCAAAACCAGGAAATATCTGCTTACACAGTTCTGGGCATAAAGGATCAAAGTGATGCCTAACAGGAGTAGCCAATTTTCACACAATCAGGCTTATCTTATTTGCCTAAAATATTGGTCCTCTCTACTCTGTCTGATATTCAGTCGTGTTGCATGATCATCTTTATCTAAACTCTAAAGGCTTGCAAGTTTTCTAATCTCACCAGTCTCTGACTATTGCCTGAAACTGTCTGTCTACCAGAAATTGGATTAACATTCTCCCTTCTTTGAGATGCTGAATTTAGTTCCTAGTTCTCAGTTCCTTGCGAGAAGTTTTGAAACAGAATGCTCTCATTCAATGGAATAAGGATCTTTGAATGTTACGCTTCTTTGAACCCAGATTAAATTTGGTGCTGTCCCTCGTTGCATGTTGCCATTATTGGGAAATTCCTCCCTTTCAAAGTAAAAATAATAGAGTTGGCCCTCCCCATTCGCTAGGGTTAGGGGCACAGGACCCCTGCAAAAGTGGAAAAACTGCAAATATTAATGTGTGTGTCTGTTTGTGTTGCCGTGGTGGCCCTATACTTCCTCTCTTTTGCCGATCTTCTTCCTTGGGTATATGGGGAGGCATTGGGAGAGGGTTTGTGGTGCTGATAAATTGGATCGTGAGCCCCCCTTAGCTGGCTAGGCAGCCGCTGGCGGAGAAGGAGGACCAACGGCTGGTTTTCAAAGCTCTGCATAGCTTGATCGGAGCTGCTGAAAAGGAAAGTTCCCCAGAAAAAGAAGCATTTGAGGTGGTGGGCAGCAGCGGTTGGAGAAACTCACAAACAACCAAAGTGAAAGCCGCAGATGTGGAGGGCCAAGTGCAACACTTTCCTATCAATTTAGCTCTTTTTTGCACAATGTGGACCAATGTGGAATGAACTCAAGCGGCAATCGCAGATAAGTGCCCCTACTCCCCAGAACAAACTCGGGGTCGGATCCAGTGATACTCATTTGTCGATTTGCCCCTGTTTCTAACTGGTTTAAATGCTGTTGTCCGTGTAATGATCTATTTAACTTTTGGGAGGTATGATTTGTTTTAGCTGTAACTGTTCTAACCTTTCTAAGCTGTACTGAGTCCCAGACTGTGGAGTCTGGTAGTAGTGTGGATGAGGATGAGGATGATGGTGACAGTGATCATGATTATGATATCTTCCTATACAAGCAGAATTGTGTGATTCTGGGACCAGGATAGACTGAGTTTGGGTAACCAGAACTAAAGAGAAGAACTGGGATCTGTAATCTCTTTCTCTGCTTCTCATGGGGATCACAACAGAACACTGTGTCTACATGGCTCAGTCTCTCCACCCTGAGCTCAGAAATGTACTAGAAATACGTTCTGTTCTTCTGGCAAAGAAGCCGCCAGTGGCCGTTTCATCAGGAAAGGACAGGACCTTTCGCAATAACACCTCCAAACAAAACAAAACTTCTTTGAATGTCCTCAGCTCTTTATTCTCAGTTCATGCCTCTATCTTGTTTTTATGCGTCTCTGACCTCCTCCCCCTGGCCTTCCCATCTCCTCTAGGAAAGAAGAATCCACGGAGAGGTCACGGCTTGCAAGCTGGCGGGGCCATCTTCCCACAGCGTGGGAGAAAGAACCATGCCGTGGTGCGACAGCCATTAGGAAGCAAGCCGTACAGAGAGAACATTTCCCAGGGGGAGATTCTCTTGTTGGCAGGGCTCAGCCTTTCTTACCATTCAGTTTTTAATAAGCTCTTGTTTACAAGTCAACTCCCCTATTACGCTTTGGATCGTTTGCCTTGGTGTAATGGAATGTACACAAACATTCCGACTGCTCACTGAGGAGGAAGGGTGAGCCAGCAAAGACTGACTAAATGTGCATCAGCCTGGAATGATTATCAGGTTTTTGCCCTCTCTCCTCGTCTCCTCTTCTTCTTCTTCCTACCCCTCTCTTTTGCCCTCTCCAGCTGCATCGGGGACACTGTCTTTCCAAATGAGAATTTTGCCACCCCCCAAATTTTTTCTTTCAATCCCAAACTCCTAGCGTTGCAGAGTGAAACCCACCCAAAACTCTCGCATTTGCTGTATTTGCATCCCTGTGGTACCTTTGCCTGCCCCTTTTCTTTGGATGGCCAAACTATTTCGAAATGCTCCGTGGAAATGTTAAGTCCCTACAACGCTAGCAATTTGGGGCCTGAAGGAACATTTTGTGGTGGGGGGCAGAATTCTTATTTTGGGGGCAATATCCTCATTTCCCCCCCTTCCATAGCTATTGAGCCTATTGCACACTTAAGGTACCATCTATGCAAAAGGTGTATTCAGACTGTTATTTGTGAACAGATAGAGGTTTTCTTATACAGTATTGTGGGGTTTGGGGGATTGCAGTCCTATTTAAGTATTCAGATTTCTTGATTAGCAAGCTGTATAAAAAGAAGGAACGTAGGGTATCTTCTGTAAATGCATCTTTTTAAAAAAAGGTTAAGCAACTGTTGATAAAAGAGCTGCTAGACCAGGGTTCCTGGCTCAGCCATGGAAACCCACTGAGTGACCTTGACTGAGTCACACACTCTCAACCCCAGAACACCTCCCCCCATGATAGCTTCCCCTTAGGGTCTCCATAAGTCAGAAACAACTGGAAGTCACACAACCACAAGCTAGCCTACAACAGAGATCAGTTTTACCACATTCACTGGGGTTGTCTCTCTGGAAAAGTTACTAACTCCACTTAAGTCATAAGCATTCCAATTGTATATAGTGTATTTTTTTTCTTTTAATTTTATCTACCCACCAAAATTAGGAAGCTCTGAATACATATATGACTTGCAGCTGGAACAACTTGGCTCCAGTTTGAAACTTTGGAAATTTTGGAAAACTTTAGAGACTTCAGAGGAGCTTCGCTTCCTTCTCTGACATTCACCATCAAGCTATTTTCATCAGCTCTAACTTAATCCATTTTTGTCTTTCCTGGTCAATGTTTTTCTCTTCACATCCCGATTAAAAGAGACCTGAATCTCCTACAGCACAAAGCATCACCTCCAACTCCATCTCAGAGACATTTAAGAAACAAACAAGCAAACCTGTTACCCTGGATATTTGCATGGGGTGTAGACACACAGCCTGCGTGGTGTAATTATTAGCATGTTGAAACAGGCCTTCAGAGATTCAGGTTCAAATCTCCACTGAGCCATAAAACTCACTGGGTGGCCCTGGGCCCGACCTACCTCACAGGGTTATTGTGAGGATGAACCGGAGAAAACAACCGTCTATGCCACCTTGAGATCATTAGAGAAAAGGCAGGATATGAATCCCATCTTGGGAGGAAGGCAGTTCAATAAATAAATAAATAAATAAATATGTAACTAGTGTATAAGCCCATATCCAATTCCAGTATCCTAGTCTGAGTTTAGGATTTCTGATTTCTATGTATGAGCATGAAAGCAGGGCAGTGAAGAAATCTGACAGGAAGCGAATCAGATCATTTTAAAGGTGGTGTTGGAGGAGAGTTCTGTGACTAGCATGGATTGCTAGAAAGAGAAATGAATGGGTCTTGGAGAATCATAGAGTTGGAAGAGACCACAGGGGGCATCCAGTTCAACCCCCCGCTATGTAGGAATAGACATCAAAGCATTCCCAGTAGATGGCCATCCAGCCTCTGCTTAAAAACCTCCAAAGAGGGAGACTCCACCACACTCCGTTCAGGCAGCATGTTCCACCACCGGACAGCTCTGACCATCACAAAGTTCTTCCTGAGATTCAGGTGGAATCTCCTTTCCTGCACCTTGAATCCATTGAATCCATCTTGTCCTAGTCTCTGGAGTAGTGGAAAACAAGCCTGCTCCATCCTCAACATGACATCCCTTCAAATATTTAAGCATGGCTATCCTGTCCCCTCTTAAACTTCTCTTCTGCAGACTGAACATCCCCAGCAACCTAAGCTGCTCCTCAGAGGGCTTCATGGCTTCCAGATCCTCCACCATTTTGGTCGTCCTCCTCTGGACACGCTCCAGCTTGTTGATATACTTCTTGAAATGAGCTGCCCAGAACTGGACACAGGATTCCAAATGAGGCCTAACCAATGCAGAATAGAGTGGTACTCATTACCTCCCTTGATCAAGACACCATCCTCCTATTGATGCAACCAAGAATCGCGTTGGCTTTCTTGGCTGCTGAAAATTAAGCCTGAACTCTCCCTGGAAGCCAAAACGGCACAACTGAAACTGTTGTACTTTGGTCATACTATGAGAAGGCACCATTGCTTAAAAAGATGGTGATACTTGGCAAAGTGGAAAGCTGTAGGAAAAGAGGAAGGCCTCCTTACAGACAAATGGACTCAGTCAGGAAAGCTACGGGTTTGAGTCTGAGTCTGCAAGACCTGTTGACCTGGAAGTCCCTCATGGACCTGGCCACTGTGACTCAAAAAGCCATTACCAAAAGCAACAGGATTTTGAGTATGTTTGAATTACGGTGACCAGTTGGTTGGCTGAACTTGCGCTTGTTGCCTTGAGTGCATTTCTGTATGAAGGGTTCGTGTGAGCACAATAAATAGTTAATAGGCGCTTAACAACATAACTCTGGCTTTGGTATGTTCATGTATCATAATGTATTATGCATGTATTTTTTTAAAAATACTATTTGTTGTTGCTTCTTGTTTCTCATCTATGCCGTCAGCTGCTGCACGTGGCTTAAACTGAACAGCACATTCCAGCTCAAGTAAACCCACTGCATCAGTGTGATTTAGCTAAGTATTACCTTCCCATTTCACACTTTATTCAACAGCCTGCTCTAGTTGGGAATAACAAACTACCTCTTTCATGGTTAACATAAATGACAATGTATTCAAAAGTCAGTATTCGTGGGGAAATGGGGCCCTCTGAAGATATACTGCCGTTCTCATGCCTGACTACTGGCCAGGCCGGCTGATCGGATTAGCAGTCCAAAAATATTAGGTAGATGGCCCATTCTTCACCCCTGATTTAAAGCAATGGTCTTTATGAGCTACTTTCTAACCAGTTAACCATCCAAAATGGACCACCAGGCATTCCAACATCTCTTCCGGCAGGTCATTCCACAATTTGAGGGCGGATGATTTTCCTGCAGAGGTTCCACGAGACCCCAGCATGATTTAATGCTTTTTTCCAGCTAAAAAGATTGAGAAAGGCTAAACTTACAAGCCACTGAAGTACTAAATGGTTCAATCCTGCAATAAATCAGTAGGGGGCAGACAAAGACTATGCAAGCGCTTTCATCACAAGCTAAAAAGGAGCAACCAACTCACACTAAAAAAACCAAAAAGAAACCCCAAATGCATTTTTTTTTTTACAAATGTATATAAAAACTGAGAAAGCCTAAATATCCTAAAGGCACCAGATCTTGTCTGACCTTGGAGGCTAAGCAGGGTCAACCCTGGTTAATGCTTGATGGGAGACCACCAATGAATACCAGATGCTGTGGGCTATTTTTCAGAGGAAGGGACTGGCAAAACCACCTTGCCTAAGAGAACCCAACAAAATTCATGACGTTCCCATAAGTCGATAGACGACTTGAAGACACACACACATACGTACACACAAAACAATTAAATGGTTTTTTAAAAAATCAAAGAGAACAGTGAAACATTCCAAAGCAGTCCTTCCTAGAAAGTGATTTCCAGCAGCTGATTCCTCTAAGGAGAGATGTAGCTTTCTTGTTCCCCAAATTCTATATCTGGGAGACTAGACTGGGTGAGATGGCCCACTTAATAGAAAGAAACTCCCTGTGTTCCCCACTAATGGGTATTATTTATATATTAGCTACATTTAGACCGCATCTTTCTTCCAGTGAGCTCCAGGTAATGGCTCTTCCCTTCCCCATTTTATCCTCTCAGCAACCTTGCAAGGTAGGCCAGGCCATGTGTGTCTGAGCGAGAGAATACGGCTAGCTTGTGTCCCCAGAGTAAAATATACAGCCATTCGCCCTAGCAGCTGGTGATTGCTTAATATTTTGTGGCAGTGAGTTCCAAAGTTTAACTCTGTCCTGGGAGAAAGAACCTGCCTTCTGTTGGGAATCTTCCACAATCCACTTCACTGAATGATCCCAGGATCCCGCGCTGGATAGCAAACACATTCATATCAATCTGTTCAGATCTGTGAGCATGATACTTACGGGCTTTTCCAAAATCATCCACCTGTTCTTCAGTCTTTGCGAAAACGAAAAGTTTTCTTTTTCTCCAAAGAAATACATTTTAGTTTCCAGGAAATTTTAGGCAATTTTCTCCTCTGTGTTTACTGCTGGAAAATTTCTGATGTCAGAGGACTGTTGTTGTTATTAACCTATTTATATCCTGCCTTTTTTCCAGCCCTAGGACTTACAGCGGCTAAAACCGGATCCCCGCCACCACTGTATTTAAGATTCAAAGCTTGGAAAAGTTACTTTTGGAACCATAACTTCCAGAATCCTCTGGTCATGCTGGCTAGGTGATTGTGGCAAATACAGTCCAAAAAAGCAATTTCCCACACCCTTGAATTACAGTCAAATAAATCTGTGCCCCTGGTGTCTAACTTGGCTGGAGAATTCTGGGAGCTGTAGTCCAATGAGTAACTTTCCCAAGCCCTGTTTGCACTGTGGTCAAATAAATTTGTGCCCCCTGGCTGAACCGGTTTACGGATCACAAGCAAACACCCAAGGACAACAAAAAGCTGTTCCCAGAGACACTCCCAACTCACAACTGTCGCCGGGACCAAACTGAGTCAGTCCGCCAGAGAATTAATCCACCCTCTGAACAAACTGAGGACAGCATCACAGTTGTCAGTTAAGCACAAAGTTCACATTCAGCCACAGAGATCTGGATACGCAAATTGGCAATCCACGGACTGAGTTCACCCCAAAAATCAGAAAATAAACTCTTTGAGGAACTACACTTTCCAGAATCCTGAACCATCATAGAATCATAGAGTTGGGAGAGACCCCAGGGGCCATTGAGTCCAACCCCCTGCTATGCAGGAACACCCATCAAAGCGCTCCCGACGGATGGCCATTCAGCCTCTGTTTAAAAGCTTCCAAAGAAGGAGAGTCCATCACACTCTGAGGCGGTGTATTCCACTACCGGACAGTTCAGACCATTGAAGTTCTTACTGAGGTTCAGGCGGAATCTCTTTTCCCACAGCTTGAATCCATTGCTCCTTGTCCTAGTCTCCAGAGCAGTGGAAAATGAGCTTGCTCCCTCCTCGACATGACATCCCTTCAAATATTTAAACATGGCTATCAGGTCCCCTCCTAATGATGTCGTGGTTTGAGCACTGGACTGCAATTCTGGAGACCAGGGTTTGACTCTCTGTTTGGGCATGGACACCCACTGTGTGACCCTAGGTCAGTGGTTCTCAACCTGTGGGTCTCCAGATGTTCATGAACTTCAGCTCCCAGAAGCCCCAGCCACTATGGTCAATGCTCAGGGCTTCTGGGAGCTGAAGTCCATGAACATCTGGGGACCCACAGGTTGAGAACCACTGCCCTAGGTGTATACAGACTCTCAGCCCCAGAAAACCCACGTGATAGGGTTGCCGTAGGGTCACCATAAGTTAAAATTCCCCAAATAAATTCCCCAAAGGCACCAGATCCTATCTGATTTTGGAAGCTAAGCAGGGTCAGCCCTAGTTAGTACTTGGATAGGAGACCGCCAACAAATACCAGATGCTGTAGGCGGAGGAAATGGTAAAACCACCTCTGAGTATTCCCTGCCTCAAAAAAACCGATTAAATTCATGGGGTCAACATAAATCGACACATACAGACACAGACACGTGGATAATGTATTTTTGCACAGTATTACTCTACATGCACGCTGAGTTACCTGTTGGAAATCTATGCAGAATCTATGCAAACCTATGCAGAATTTCTAAGAATTTATATAGACAGCATTATTCTGAGAGTTTCCAACTGTAAGTGTAAGGTACATAATTCAGAAAGGCTTTAAAACACAAAGCCAAAATGGGATCTAAATGGATCCAAACTCTAAACTCTTATGGATCTAAACTCCAAAAGGAAAGGAGAGCTGCTGTGCAACATTGACTGCGTCCTTTCTACGGAGTTGTAATCTTTGCCAGGAACCTCAGAATGAATAGCCATTGTTTTCTTTCGGGGCTCTAATATTCTGCAACAAGAGACATCCTTTTTCAGCTCGGGAGCATCTGGCAAGCCGTGCTCAGTTCTGTCCTTCCAGCACTTTGGGTTGCATTTACAGTTGGAATTCACATATATTGCTTTGTTTCAGTTCGGTTTCCAGTTTTGTGGAAACATTTACGAAGCTCGCCTATTAAAAGTCGCCTCTCAGATGGCCTTCCCAAGGCTTGCTTGCGAGTTCCTAATATGGGCAACTTGTTTTCTAGCCCTCTCTCCCTTCGTGAGGGCTTTGCACCGTCTTGGAACTGCCAGAACTGTTGTGCATGGATGATTCCAGCTCTTTGTGGTCAGAGCACAGATGGAAATTGCTGGACAGGCCTGACCATTGGGAGGAAATGCTCTTTGCAAGTTTCCAGAACGCTTCTGCAAAAGATCAACTTGGTTTGGTGTAGGAATGGCCTTGCTGCAGCTGAAAGAGGATGACTGAGGACACCACAAGAAATCAGTCCACCGAATTCGTAAAGACTGTCACAGACAAAGATGGACTGATCCATAAAACAGTTTGCCTATTGTAACTCGGAATGATATCGATATTTTCTTCCAATCAGCCCTTGCTGGACAGAGAAATTCTGCCATGACTCTGCATCTGATTGGCTCCTTTGTTCCAAAGGCAGCAACGTTACCTCCTTTTGTGAGGAGGATGCCTCTCATGTCTCTGAATGATTTGCTGTTCTAGACCTCCCTACTCAGCCTCTGCTGGGAACTGGCACTTTATTGCCACATCTGCAGATCTGTTGGACTGTTCATTCCGATACAGCAAAATTACCTCTTCTCATAGCAGAGGTATAATTTTATTTTGGGGTGAATGCCCCATTTTGCTTCTCCCTCCCCAATACCCTTCAGGTGCTGTTAAACCACAATTTGGAGCAGTCCTTGCCAATACAGCCAGCGGTGAAGAACGCTGGGAGCTGTAGTTTAATCACATCAGAAGGGCCCCACAATTCCCATCTCTGTATGTCCAGGAATCTCACATACTCCCCAACTGTCCCAATTTGGCAAAGACAGTTCTGATTAATTCTCCATCTTCCCACTTCTTTTTTTCTTTTTTTGGCTGTTTTTAAAATGTCTCAGTTTCTCTCTCTCCCTCCCCCTTTATCCTCATTTTATTTGAATTACTCCAAAGTAACTTCAAAATGCAGAAGCAGTTTGCACTCGCTAAGGAGGATGCTGGACAGAATCTTGCCCTTCCCAGTAGGCCCAGAGGAAAGCAAAGTTCTGCAGCCTCTTCTAACTTGTTTGTTCTTCCTTATTAATAACTTTAGGTGATATTGCCTGGCCGCACGTGTCCTGGATTTGATCAGTGAAATGTTGGATAGTAGACGTCATATTGCATTCCCTTTTCTGCAGCCAATTCAAGGAATAAGAAAGCCATCGAGCTAATGGATGAAGATACTTTCACCTGTACTGTTTGGGATTGCCCAATTATTGAGTTGTACAAGTTGGGCCTGGTAGGTTTTACTTTTTATTGAGGCTTTGATCCTACCTGCTGTAACTTAAGTAATCTCCTTGAATTCAGGAGGACTTACTTGGGAGGAAGTGTGCAAAAGATCAGACAGGAGACGTTGCTTTGGAATGTGGCTTCGGTTGCATACCACGCTCCCAGCTTGCAGCAATCTGACTTTGATGGAAAACAGGCTCACAGAGGATGCAAGCAGCCTTAACACACATGGCTCTTTTGCCTCTGGGCCAAATTTTCTGTCTCGTTCTAACAAGCGCAGGCTGCATGATACTACTGCCTTATCATATTTTGGCACCCTTTACCATAGCCGGCCTGAATCATAGAGTAAATGCACACAGCCTCCACCGTTTCACAGATGAAAACTGGGATACATGTAGCCAAGCAACATCGGAATGTGGTTAACATGTTATTAATGAGGAGGAAGAATACACAAGTTTGTAAAGGCTGCAGCACTTCGCTTTTGCCTGAGTCTACTGGGAAGGACAAGAATCTGTCCCTCGTAGCCTGCCCTCTCCCAAATTCATGGAATACAAGCTACTTTTGAATTTTTAGCTCACTTTGCAGCGACAGAAGGAAGCTGGAGACAAAGGGGGAAAGTGGAAAGAGGAGACAGAAACTGGGACACTTTAAAAGCAGCTGAAAACGTTGGAAGACTGAGGATTAATCGGGACTTTCCCTGACAAATTGGGACAATTGGAGGGCATGGACCCATTGAATCAATTTGCAGAATGGTGAATAGGATTTCCAGATCTCCAGACTTGGGCTCTCTTCTCAAGTCTTCAGGGTGAAGGACAGGAGCAATCTCAGGATGAAACCACTGCCCTGAAACGTCTCTCTGGGTATATTTTTCCTTGGTGTCTTTATTTTAATGCCGTTGTTATGTGCCTTCAAGTCAACTCCAACTTAACAGCAATCCTGTCTTACAAGTTTCTTGCAAGTCCAAAACACCCAGAGGGATTAGTTTTCTCCAGGCCTGCTTTTCCACACCCCAGTTTTTTGTCACTATGATAGGGAAGGGACAGAAAAGGACCAATTGTTACACCAACAAGGGGAGGGCACTTTCCTTATCAGGGAGAAACTGCAAACCCCAGGATTCCATAGCATGTTGAAAGTGGAATAATCGCGCTATAACAGTCTAGTGTGGAAATGGCCCTGGTCTCCAGGGTTGTAATCCAACATTCAAACCATTACAGCACTCTGGCCCTTGTGGTCTTAACTGGTTTTAATTCCACTGATAGTTTAATTACATTTTTAACTTTTGTATATGTGAATTTTTGGCTACGTTTGTTTTCACTGTTGTAAGCCACTGTGAATCCTGATCTGGAAAAAAATCAAGAAATGGTAACAATAACAACAACAACAAGACAACAATGGCAGTGCAAGAACCATGCATACTCCTTCTGCATCCCACCTCCCAATACATCAGGAACGTTGGATGGTTGGCAGTGGGGTTAGACTAGCTTTCCCTCATCTTGCACCATCCAGATGTTTTGACTGACAAGTCCTCCTTACTCCAGCCAACATGATGGGAGTTGTAGTCGAACACATCTGGAAAGCATCAGGTTGTGGGTCTCAGGGAATTCACTGTCCTGTGATTCTGGGATGACAACTTGCATTACAGCTTAAAATTTTAAAAAAATTAAACAAAAGATTGGCCCAGTTTGTAAATTCTTTTCTACAATTTGCCATGAAGATACCCTTACATTGGCCATGCTACAAGAGGTTTCTGAGAGTCATAGGACAAAACATGTGGAAGGCCAAACATGCGTCACCTCTGCCTACGATAGCTACGTTTACATAGTGGAAGGGATGTCATATGGAGGATGGAGCAAGCCTGCTTTCTACTGCTGCAGAGACTAGGACATGGAGCAACGGCTTCAAACTTCAGGAAATGAGATTCCATCTAAACATCAGGAAGAACTTCCTGGCAGGAAGAGCAGTTTGACAGTGGAATACATGTCCTGGGAGTGTCGTGGAGCCTCCTTCTTTGGAAGTGATACAGACGTTGGATGGCCATGCAGAAGGGTTGGACTCGATGGCCTTTGTGGTCTCGTCCAACTCTATGATTCTATGCTTTTGAGAATCACATCCAATTTATGGCGTCCCTTGGGTAGTCTGTGATGGACACAGCACACTAAACTGAGATACTTTGCCTAATCCAGCAAGGCAAACATTATATCCTTATGCCCATTTAAAAGGTGGTAGTTTGAGGGGGACTTGACAGATATCCCCAAAGGCAATCTATGATGTCACGTCTCTGAATTCAGGCCACACAGCTTGAATCTACTGCAGGGGATTGGCTAGTGAGTGGCTGGACAGCTTGGAAGGAGCAAAGCTAACCAACTCAATGCTGCACTAGCTTGCCCTTGTGCTATATGCACGCGTACATGTGCCTTCGAGTTGCCCGATGACTGATAGTGAACCTATGAATTTCACAGGGTTTTCTTAGGCAAGGAATACTCAGGGGTGGGTCTGCCAGTTCCTTCCTCTGAAAGATAGCCTACATCACCTGGTATTCATTGATAGTCTCCCATCCAAGTATTAACCAGGGCCGATTCTACCTAGCTTCCAAGATCAGACAGGATCTGATAGTTTTTAGGGTATGTACACCCCTTCTGTCACATATACGGAACAGACAGAAGGGGTCCTGCCCAAATATCCTGTCCAAGGCCTGCAGGAACTCAGATCCAGACATTTCTGTCAGTTTATAAAGCATTGGCCAAGACGCCTCTCTCTCTTTTCTGCCTGACCTACCTCACAGGGTTGTTTGGAGGATAAAATGGAGAAGAGTTGTGTATGCCAACTTGAGCTCAGTGGAAGGAAGACAGGATATGAATGCAACTAATAAGAAATAATAAAATACATTGGTAATACATGAAAGTTTATCCATTTGCACATATTGCCCTTGATCCCAAGAATTTCAAGTGAAATATCATTTACTTTCATACTTAGAGTAACTTTAAAAAGGAATTAAAAGGTGTCAGAAGATATCTCCCACCCTTCTCTTTATTCTCCCACCCTCCCACCTCCCAAGTCATGCCCAAGGAAGATGTCTTGTATCATGCACAAAGGTAGGTTTTGAAAATGAAAGGAGAATTTAGACGACCAGGGAGAGGGAGAGGCATATACTGCAGAGAGAGGGGGCAAAGCTGCAAGGTTTGAGGAGAATCCATGGTTAGCAAAGTCGGATTGATTCATAACATCCAAAAATAAAGCAAGTTAACATTCCAAGCAGTTGATTCAAAGTGGATCTTACTTACTACCTTGGCGTCTTTGACACAAGTCATCCCCATAACTTTTTTTTAAAAACACTCTTTCCTAGGAAACATTTTAAATAGGGTTTAGGTTGCTGCATTATCTTTCTTTTTTAGAAAAGATTCTTTTACCTGTAGCATTCACCACTACTTAAAAGAGGCCCAAGAGAGTTTCTTTCGGAAGCAGGCATACAGAGCATACCCTCCAACTGTACCCATTTGGCAGAATCCTTCTCAACAAGGCCACTTTCTCAGCTGTTTTTGAACTGTCCCAGTTTCTTTCTCCCCCTCCTACTTTCCTCCTTTGTCTTTAATTGCTGCAAACTCTGTTCAAAAGTGCAAAACTAGTTTCCATTCAATTAACTCAATTATCTTGCCCTTCCCAGTAGACTCAGGCAAAAGAAAAACGCTGCAGCCTTTCCTTGCATGGGTAATCTTCCTCATTAATAACTTTTGCCATTTTGACCACACTGTGATGTTGCTTGGCCACATGTGCCCAGGTATTTATATGCAAAATGCTGGAAGGCGTGACAGAGGGGTCAAAATAGAACTCCCATAAACGGGCTTAGTTATGAACACGAACAGCCTTTCATCTGAAGCCCATTCAAGCTACTCTCTCCATGGGTTCCTGGCATTACGGACTCGGTGCTATTTTTATCAGCTTTTGGCAGCTGGCCTGAACTGGTCATATAACACACAGGCAGGAAACAAAGATTTACCAGTCATCTCTCCATCAGCAGTTCCACTCCGCTCAGCCTCTTGAAGAAACGGCAAGGAGGCAAAAACGGAAAAAGAGACACAGCATCCGGGAGGGGAGACCGCGAAGGGAAATGTTTCTGGGCTTCATACAAATGTACTGCTGGGGTTTTTTTTCATCCAAGACAACAGCTTATTACTCCTCCAGAAATGCTTTTTTTTCCTTCCCTCGCCCGTTCCCAAAACTTTTGATTTCTGGAGTAAAACTGGAAGCCCACTGTACTTGACACGCAAAAAGGCAGGTTAATCGTGCAATCCTGGGGTGTTTACTCACGAGTCAGTAACACCGTGTTCAAGTCTGTGTTAATTGGCTTACCTTGATGCTAGGAAGTTAGCATTATCAAGGACAATTGGGTAACCAGCCAGTGCTAATGAGATAATTGCTGCTGTCAGGACTTTCTGAATTTAATTTCTCTCTAACCTCTCTAGATGCAGTTTTTCTCCCAGCGACACAAACCTCTAATACCGTTCTCTCCAGCAATTCACTGATGAAAACCAGGACATCCGTGACCGAACAGCACCAGTGTGTGGTTAAAAAAAGGGGGTGCCCAGGCAAAATTATTAAGGAGGAAGAACACACAAATCTACTGTTTTAGGCAGGGAAACCCTGGAATGTATGTACAGTTGGCCCTCCACGTTTGCTAGGGTTAGGGGAACAGGACCCTCGCAAAAGTGGAAAAATTGCAAATATCAAAATGCATGCATGTGTCCGTAGTAAGGGGGCTGAGACACAGTATGGAGAGCCAAACCAGGGTCCAAACCAGTCCAGAAAAGGAGAGGGAAAGGAGTCAGCGTGGTGGCCCTATACTTCCTCTCTCTTACCCATTTCCTTCCTTGGGTGTGGGGTGGCATTGAGAAAGGGTTTGTGGTACTCTAGAGAACCAGAGGCAGGTTTTTAAAGGGCCACATGGTCTGATCAGAGCCGCCAAGAGGTAAGGTTCCTCCAGAAAAGAAGCACCTGAAGTGGAGGAAGCAGGAGCTGAAGAAACTTGCAAATAATCAAATCTGTGAAAGTCAAACCCGCAGATGTGGAGGGCTGACTCTACTGAGTTTAGGAAAGCCTGCGGGGGGCCGGGGGGAATAAAACATATAAATGAACCTACTGGGAAGAACAAGGCTTCACCTGCTCCGCTCCTCTCTCTTTGCTGAGTTAATTCTGTGCGAGCTTCTTTTGCATTTTGAACACTCTATTTGCAGCAACAGAAGTAAGCAGAGGATGAGGAGGGAAGCGGGAGGAGGAGACAGAAACCAGGATGTTTTTAAAGCAGCTGAGAAAGTGGGATGGCGAAGGGTTAACTGAGGTAGTCCCTGCCAAAGTTGGACCGTTGGAGGCTAACACTCCAGGAGGAAAGGGGCCACAAAAGTTCCTGCTACAAGTTTGTTAGCCTTTTAAAAATGTTAGAGGACTCATTCTTGTTTTCATGGTAAATGGGCTAGGCTTTTGTGAACAATGGATACGGTGAGGAAAGCTTAGACCAGATATCGGAAATGGTACATCCTAGGCAATGGAGATATTGCTGACCTTTCTCCATGATTGTTAGCCAGAGCTCAGATTGCAGCAGAGAATGTCAAGATCTGGACCTGGAAAAGTTCCTTCTCGGGAACTACAACTCCCCAAATCCCCCAGTCAGCACAGCCATTTAGTTCCAAATTATAACTTTTCCAAGTTCTTCCTCCAATATCCTTCCCCCTCCCCACTTCCTGAGGGTGATATTGTTGCTCCTCTAAGCAGTTATCAGTGATTCTCAAACACTAGTCCTCCAGGTATTTGGATTGCAACTCCCAGAAGTCCCAGCTGCCTTGGTGAATGATCAGGGATCCTGAGAGCTAAAGTCCAAAACACCTGGAAGACCAGAGTTTGGGAAAGACTGAGTAGGTGAGCTTAATGTAAAGGTTTTATGGCATCTCGCCTTTTGGACAAAAATGTGTACAAATTTGCTTCCTTCAAAATGTATTTAGCTAGCTTTCCTTTGAAAACCTTCCTGATCCTTCTGCCAAGGGTGGCTTTGATATGCCGCCCCAAAGTTCTGCCCTGATGATACCACCCATTGATTCGATTTATATCCCATTTTTTCCCCAAATATGAGACCCAACGCAATTTACAATACAAGCTAAAACAACATAGCTAAAACAATATGTGATACAAAAGTGTTTAAAAAATTAAGCAATCAATCCAATTAAAACACCCCTTTAAAAACAATTAAAAATACATGTGATTTTTTAATTTTGTTTGCTTACTCATACAGAAAGGGAGGGGGACTCCATATGGCACAGGCTTTTCCCATTTGCAAAGCATGGAAAGCTTCAATCAGGCCAAGGGCTGAATTCAATTTCAGGGAAATTCTCGGGTTGCATTCGGGTGGTGAGCGGGACCGAAGCCACCAGCATAATTTCAGCTTAAAGCCCTTATAACCAGTCACTTCACCTTAAGAGAAGCACTTTGTCCTTTTAGAATGGCCGGTAAACAGAACATCATAAAATCTAGAGAGACGGTGTGGTTTGAGCATCGGACTACGACCCTAGAGACCAGGGTTCGATTCCCCACTCATCCATAGAAACCCACGGGGTGACCTTGGGTGCGTCACACACTCTCAGCCCCAGAAAACCCTATGATAAGTTCGCCTTAGGGTCACCACAAGTTGAAAACAGCTTGGAGGCACACAACACCACCACAATAAAATCAAAGAGGCCACCCAATGATGTTGTCTCGGAGGAAAGAGGATGTGGCCATCTAAGGAAACAGAAAAGACTATGGGGGAAAAAATCTAGGAGGATGAAGATTGTGGCCCTGGGACCAAAGGTTCCTCATCCCAGTTGCATATCCTCCAACTGTCCCACATGGGCACGATTAATCCTCAGTCCTCTCACTTTTTCAGCTGCTTTTAAGATGTCGCAGTTTCTCTCTCCTCCTCCCATCTTCCTACTCAGTCCTCAGATTCCTTCAATGGCTGCAAACTGTGGCCAAAGTGCAAAAGTAGTTTGCACTCCATTAACTCAGCCAGGGGGAGAAGAGGGGGCAGAATCTTGCCCTTCCCAAAAGGCTCCAGCAAAGCAACCTGCTGCAGCTTCTACCAGCTTGTGCGTTCTTCTTCATTTATAACTGGCCATCTTGACCAGACTCTGAGGTTGCTTGACCCCACGTGGCCTGGTTTTTATCTGCAAAATGCTGGAGGGCAGGCAATAGGAAAGTGCTGAGTGCAGGCAAAAGGATGGTGTTTTCTCCACCAACATACAGCTGAGCACACTCACGCACACCCCTCAAAATAAGCCAAGGGGGCTCCTGGCATACGTTTCAATTTCTTCAACTGAGTTTTCTGAGACAAATGTCGGAATGTGAGCTCTTTCTCTCAGGAGACAAACAAAAGCAGGTTATAGAAGGCACAAAGTATGAGAGGAATGGAACCACCGACCAGCCGGCAGCCACGCTCTTTAATCTTGCGAACCACAAAACGTTCCTGGGGGAACTGCAATATGGATTTTTTTGCTCATGTAAGGCAGTGTATGAGTCCCATCCCTTTGGTAACCCTGTATATCTCTTAGAGCTGAGAAGAGCTGAACAGCCACTGGGTCTGCTATTTGAGAGGGTGTGTCTGCTCTCCCCAGTGCCAACCGAGGAATAATTTCATCTCATCATGGCTGCATGATGTCCCTTGAGTTCCCAGCATCTGTTGGACGCTGCAATTATTTCTACTGTAATCACACCCCACCAAAGCAATCTCTCCCTTTCTGAATCTCATGCTAAAAACAACAGCAAATGCATACAGCTCTGTATACCTCAGTACACCTCCCTTGGTAAGCTTCAGACGTTTGGGATTTCAGCTCCCATCAGCCAGCATTGGCAAGGGTTGGGAATGCTGGAAGCGGTAGTCCAAAGAGTCTGGAGGGCACCTTTTATAGCTATTACTTGTTATGGGTCATAGTGTTGCTTTTAATAATAAAAAATATTTTTTTAAAAAACAAAACGTCTGGAGGGCACCAAGGTGGGAAAGCCCGCTCTGCTTAAGGCAGGCAGCTGATCAGAAACTTCTTCTCTTAAAAGGCCTTAACGTGGCTAGGGTGTGATAAGTCCTGCTGAGTCACAGGCTTTTCCACCTCCTCTTTCTTGGGAATTGAGCTGGATGGAAATCACAGCTGTGGCTGCAGGAGGAAAAAAAATCCTACACCTCCTGCTAGTCTGAAGGGCTGCCAAGAATGCTTATGCCTTGCAGGCAATCAAGCAGAGCTTGGACAGGCAGCTGACTGTGACGTTTTTGGGTATTCAGATAAAAGGGGGTTGGGTCAGACGAAAACGCCGTCTGTGAAAATACTCCCATACCTCCTAAAGTGGAAGGAGGCCAAGAGTGTGAAAGAATAACCTGAGCAATTGGTGGAATTTCCTTATTTTTAAAAAATACACAGTTTACACTCCCATAGGAACATTTCATGAGAGCCAGCATGTCGTAGTGGTTTGAGTGTTGGACGACAACCTGAAAGATCAGGGTTCAGTTCCCCACTTGGCCATGGAAACCCACTGGGTGACCTTGGGCATGTCACGTGCTCTCAGCCCCAGAAAACCCTGTGACAGGTTCACCTTAGGATTGTCATAAATCAGAAATTACTTGACGGCACACAACAAAAACAACAGGAGCATATCCTCCTCTCTTTGCCTGAATGCACTAGCAGTTAAAGCCCAGACATTCAGAAGGATGCAGTCATGAGGACTAGCAACACAGTCCCATAAGTGACTGCAGAAGGGCTGCTTCTCAGCAGTGGGTGCTACTCAACAGAGGTTTATTCCTAGCCATTATTTTGTGTCTGTTGGGGTTGTGGATTGTGGCACTGTTAGACTTCCACACTGCACTGCTATAGCACTATTATTCCACTTGCAACATCCTATAGAATCCTAGGGTTTGCAGTTTGCAGAAACTGCAAACCCCAGGATCCATAGGATGTTGCAAGTGGAATAATAGCGCTATAGCAGTCTAGTGCGGAAATGGCCAAGTTTTATAGTTTGTTTTTGTGGTTGCAAAATTGAAGCGGTGCAAAAAGCAGGAGCCTGGTTGTATCTGCTTGCGAGAGAGCAAGAGAAAGAGTGAGTGTCAGAGAGAGAGGGAGGAGGCGGAAAGAGAGGGATAGACTGCTGATGTGGATGTGATCCTTCTCCACCCATAGAACACCATGACTCACTCATAGTTCTGCCTTATGGGACCGATCCTCGTCGCCGGCTCCTGAGCCCTTACTGCCTTTCACAACCACACCTCTGAAGTTAGATTTATAAATGAAGTTCAGACCCCAGTCTCCTGGGCACTGTGGGTTTAAGCTAACTGTGCAAAATAAGAGAGGGGTGGCACCATCACAGGGGTTAACAGTTTGCCTCTTCTGGCCCTTCAAAAGCTGGATAAAAGGCGCAGCAGTGCTTCAGAGCTACAGTTCACAAATGCAGCATTTGCTCTGCATGCAGAAAGCCTCAGGTTCAGCCCTCAGCCTCTCCTGTTAGAAGAGGGAAAGACCCCTGCCTGACATCCTGAAGAGAGGTTGCAAGTCCGTGTATGCAACACTACACTCAAAACTCAATCAAAATAGAAAAAACAACGGCC
This sequence comes from Iguana delicatissima, assembly GCA_948472985.1. Taxonomy (NCBI): domain Eukaryota; kingdom Metazoa; phylum Chordata; class Lepidosauria; order Squamata; family Iguanidae; genus Iguana; species Iguana delicatissima. Next base: position 1,517,299 of record CAOKZL010000031.1, on the reverse strand, counting down.
TGATTCAGTGTAAGGTCCCACCTACATTTCCATTTAATTCATTATTTACTCAGAAACTTGGCTGGAATCTTAATTTGTTTTTAAACTCAGGACAGAAACTCAGTGGTGTGTGTGTACACGTCCCTTCAAGTTGCCTGTAGACTTATGGCAACCCTAGGAATTTCATAGGCAAGGTGCTACTCAGAGGTGGTTTTGCCAGTTCTTTCCCCAGAAATATAGGCTATATCCACACTACGCTGTTATAGCACTATTGTTCTACTTTCAACACCCTGTGGAATCCTGGGGTTTGCAGTTGAAGAAAGGGCCTTTAGAATTCTCTGCCAGAAGCTCTTTGGCCTCAGTAAACTACAAATCTCAGAATTCAACAGGATGTTGAAAGTGGAATCATAGCACCATAACAGTGTAGGGTGGAAATGGCCATAGTTCGTTGACAGTCTCCCATCCAAGTACTAACCAGCGCTGTCCCTGCTTAACTTCCAAAATCAAATGGTATCTGGTGCCTTTAGGATATTTAGACCCCTAATTCAGCAGCAGAGCACCTGGTTTTGCATGTAGAATGTCCCACATTTAATCCACAACATTTCCATCTATTCTATCATCCAGAACCCTAGAAACCTGCTACCAGTCAAGGTGGGCATTCCTGAGCCAGAGAAACCAATGGTCCAACTCAGTTATAGGCATTTAGCTCAGATGCCCAAATTTCTGTGAGTGTGTTCGTGCCCTTGGATGAGGTGCCAAGTTCAAATGCCAAGAAGGCATCTGTACCTTTAAAAACAGCAAGGAAAAATTGCTATTAATGGTTTGTTTCCCCTTTAGGGCAACTTTTTTGTATGCACTGTTTAACAACAGTTGCATATTCTGATATTTTTGGCTCTCTTGTGTTTTGATCTTCTGCAACATGTTTGTGTAACACAAGCTAAAGAGAAGTTCTGTAGATTCTGGAGTCTAAAGTTTATTGGAAGAAGTATCTGCATTGTGAAGGTTATATCTTGTACCCCAGAAAAGGTACGCAGGGCCTCCTTTTTTCCCTGCTCCCCCTTCTAAAGTTAGGAATTTCCCCAGCGATACTTCAGAGATTGCTTTCCCACCCTTTCTCCCACCTTTTTGTGAAACCTCAGGAATCTGAGCAACCATGTCATTATCTTTCTTATTTTTCCAACTTAGCTGAAATCTTAGTAGCAGGATCTCAGAAACCACTCTTCTGTTTTCTAGCCCTTAAAAAAATAATGAGTTACGGCAGTCCCCCCTTTGCCTTCAAAGAGACCCCCACTTGGAATTTCAATTTGAAACTCAGCCCTGGAACTTGGACAACAACCAAAAAATTCTCTGTCCAATTTTGAGGTGTTTGGCATGGTGTCCCAGTAGGTTATAGCAACCCCAGACACAGAGCTATTCTCTTTTATAGATGTATTTTTCTGAACTGAGCAGAAGGCAAAATTCTGTTCCTTGCAGCTTTCCCCCATTACAGCATTACAGCGGCAGGTCAAAGCTACGCTTGGTGAGATTTTTCTGTTGCTGATAACACAAACTTTGACACTGAGTAGGCAATTAACACATGCAATGAGATAAGGAATGTTTTTTTCTCATTCAAATTGCTGGCAATACCCAATCTGTTTGTGTTATCAGCAAAGGTTTGTCAATAGCTAATAATAGAATGATCCCAACTGTAAGGTCTGTATTTAATTCTGCACTCTTTATGGCAAGCATTCTGTGTGTGTGTGTGTATACAAACACACACATGTGAAATTCTGAATTAATATTTTATATATCTGATAAAGAGGGCTTCATGACAATGGAGACTGTCATGAGGAGGCAGAAGTAACATGGAAAGAATAGGGTTAGGTTCTTACGATACAAAAAGCAGTTCAACGTGTTTCAGCAAGTTTTGTATTCAAAACTGAAAATACGGGCAATGAAACAACCAGATCCTGTAAGCCTCGTGTAAAGAAACAGAAACCTTTTGATTTTGCTAGAAACTTCTTGAGACTTGCCAAAAGGCATCCAGGGATATTTTTCTCTCTCACCATCCTTCACTTTTCTTACATTTCCATTCTGGTGGATAAACTTACAGATCTATGCTTTTTCAGCCTATTGCGGGGAGGCGATGAAGCAAACTAATCTGCTCTCCCCTTTTCTTTCTGTTTTGATGTTCCTGCATGCTTAGTAAGGGATTCTGGAGGCAGATGCTGTTTACTTTGCCTGTTGCACATAAGCACAAATACCCACGGTAATAGGATGAGCTAGCTTCCCAGATCAAGCTTTACTGCCTTTCTTGCTACAGACACGTCATCGCTGCAACCTGACACCCAAACATCTGTGTTTCTCCAGCCCTTTACCATCCTCTTAAATCACCCATGCGATTTACAAAAAAAACACTTTCCAGCAAGCCAGAGAACTAGAAGAAAGAGAGGATGTTGAGCAAGTTTAAAAAGACTTTGGAGAAAGGAGTGTCTTTGTTAACTGGCCTTTTATTACTATTCCACGCCTTCTTGTCAAAAGCAGGTATTCTAAAAAAAAAAAATACTTTCTCTTTTTAATCCTGCCTCCTAGTGAAACCATTTTCAAGGTGGCTAATGGAGAATTTTTTTAAAAAAAAGGAATCTGTAGAAGGAAACACCCTGCCCTTCATCTCTTTCTTTCAAAGAGGAAGGAAAAAGGGGATGCTAAAAAAGAGAGACACCACCCTGCCCTACCATGAGCTAAGAGGGAGGTGACACCATTAGGCAGCAAATGCCAGGGGGCAGGAATGGTATTCCCCCTCTTCCTCCTGACCTCCTTGTCCACTGGCTTCTTTTGAGGGGACGGAACTGTATCCATTCAACACAGTCCTAGCCCTGCAGCCCCAGAAGCTGGAGGCAGGGAAAATGTGGTCCTGGGGTCCCCTGTGCCCCACCCAGGGGTATTTTGGGAGCTGTCAAGTCCGCCAGGCTCCCTTAGACTCCTCATTTTGTGTCCAAGAATGGGATGAGCTGCTTATTTTGGAAGCCTCCAGGAGCAGCTGTTTATCTTTCTAAAGGAGCTGTAGGGCCTCCCTTGAGCTGTCAGAATCCTGTGTGGAAGTTACATCTTCACAAGTGGACTTAACGCCTGTGGGCACTAGCACTGGGCAGTTTCATAACTTCCATATCCAGGAGAGGGCTGCTGCTATATAGTACAGCTGGCAAAGTGGTGGTTGTCCTGATACACATCTTCACAATTCACTAAGGGCCCATTCACGCTACACAATTCCGCTGTTGTTATTCTGCTTTAACCACCATGGTTCCCTTCTATGGAATCCTGGGGTTTATAGTCTAGTGATGCTCCAGAGCTCTCTGGCTGAGAATGCAAAATGCTCCCCTCCAAACTGCAATCCCCAAGATTCCACTGGACACACACATGGCGGTGAAAGTGGAATAATAGCACTACAATTCAGTAGTGTGGATGGGTCCTAACGGGGTTTCTTGGTGTCTCTGCTACGTAGCTAAGGATATGTAAAGTCACATTAAGTAAAAAGTGAAACAGCGTTCTGGCAACCACTTTTTCAAAACCACATATGACTTCCAGCCACTTCTGGGGTTTTGTTGGTTGGCATCGTCGGCAGTCCGCACACCCTCTGAAGGATCCCAAGGAAAGAAAATGGGTCCCTGGATTTGCTGTGGGATGCTATCTTGTCCTTTGCCACACCCAGTCTCGTCTGATTTTGGAAGCTAAGTAAGGCGGAGCTCGGTTAGAACTTGAGCAGAAGACTTCTAGGGATGTTCAGGATGGTTACGGACAGATTCCTCTCAGCATCCTTAGAGCGAATTGGAATAGACGGACCAAAGGTTTGAGCTTCCATGTAAGTCAGCCTGAAGCCTCAAAGTGCTGTGCTAGCCAGGGCTGGCAAGACTAGCATAGATTTACAGAAGTTTGATTCCAGTAAGGCGGGTTTCTACATTCTCCCAAAATGTTCTGTATCAGCTTCAGTTGTTGAAAAACGCTGAATGGGCTATTCTGTAGTTTTCCTCGTTCACAGATCAGGTTTTTTATTTTCCAGAAAGGAAAATGAAAAAGATGAAAGCAACAGTGGGAAGTGAATGGGAGGGCCTAAAGGGAACTCGATGGTGTCCATATACAATTCTGCGAAGGCAGCAGGGTGACAGCATAATAAAATCATTGTTTGGAAGGATTGAAAAGAAAGCAAATAAGGAGCTAGGAGAAAAGAGTGGGTACTGCTTTCAGGCAAGGCTGGCAATCTTGCTGTCATCTCTGCCTCAAAAACCACACAATTTCATGCAAGGTACAGACAATATTGCCTCTCCTGGAGTGAAGCTTGCATGGAAGAGGGAGCAAAAGGAAGGCTCCCTCCCAAGTAAAATTTTCCTTCAGTCTCCAAACTTCTAGTTTTGCAATAACTGAAAACTTCAGTTAAGAATTTGAAAAAGAGTATTTAGACACCCAAAGAAAAGGGGCAAAGTTACCTTTCTAAACACAGCAAATATAAGAGATCTAGGTGGGAAGGATTTTGCCTGATTCGCCCTTTGCGATGCTAGATGCCCGAGGACAGTTTCATTGTGGGGGAGCATTCTTAGGGGGGTGCAATATCCTTGCCACACTCACAGCAACCCCACCGTCCTTTTCCCACTTGTCTTCTTTTCCTAACTAGGAGAAGCAAAATCCAGCGGGGAGGAAGCAACCGAAAGGTTGCAACAAGGACTTTAGGACAGGTAGCACCCTTTCTTGCTCTCTTTCTTGCTGCCACCCAGGGAGGAAAAAATAAATAAATGAAGAGAAAATAAAACCACAGTGGTGCTGAAATGTGGGATCCCACCTATATGGGAGAAACCATATGCGTGCCTCTTGCTTGACCCACCCTTCAAAGGCTGTCAGTCCTCCTTAGGGAAGCCAGAGGGAATAATTTCCATCCCACGGGCTCCAACCGTAGAAGGGAGTGGTTGGCTTTGCCGCTCCACCCTCTGGGAATACCCAGCTTCCCTTCCCCAGAAGGCTCACGCAGCTCAGGCCATTTCCACACTAGCCTGTTATAGTGCTATTATTCCACTTTCAACATCCTATGGAATCCAGGATTCCATAGGATGCTGAAAGTGGAATAATAGCACTATAACAGTCTAGTGCGGAAATGGCCTCAGGCTGCCAAGATGCCAAGGAGCTGAGTGGGACACAGCCGGAGCACACAGCCAGCTTGCCAGGCTGTGCCGCCCAACCCAGCTCCAGAAAGGACGACACTGGACGCCAGCAATGCTCCAAGAGACCTTGCTTCTTAGTTCTCAATCAGCGATCAAGGAGCCCCCTCCCAAGGGGGTCCTTGGATGATCTTGGGGGGCTCAACAAACCAGGTTCAACCCCACCCCTCTTTTAAATTCAACGTCCTTCCTGATTTTTGGAACTTGTGTCTAAGTAGTTTTCTTTTCTGGGGGAGGGAGTTTGTAACATCAGCAGATTATGATATCTGTATAGGTGGGAGGAACTGATGTACGAATAGGAATTAAAAGTGTACGTTCATTTTTTTAAAAAAAAAATAGCTTCCATGGATTCTCAAAAGGTTCTCTAATGCCACGCCTTCAAATCCAGGATGAGATTTTTTGCAGGGGGAGATAGAGCTCACCCCATAGGGCATCCCCCTTCCTCCTGCCCCCCCAAAAAAACTTCTCCCAAACACAGAAACGGTGGATTTCTCTCTCTCCCCGCTTCCCATCCTTTACTAACCGATTTTCTTTGTCCAACTTGCCCATCCAGTTCGATTTGGCACCCTCCCCGAAAGCAAGCCCGTCCCCCCTCCCACTCGTGCATATCTTGGCTCCCCCCTCCCCTCCCACAGCATCTTCCCAACAGAGCCGGGGAGGGACGGACACGTCTTCGATGGGGGGGCAGATCCAGACCCCCAGATCGCCCAAGAGAGAGGGAACCAAATCAGATTTGCTGCTCCCCGCCTCCAAAAACCCTTCTCCCCCGTTCCTCCAGACCTCCAGCCCTCCTACCTGCGGGCGCAAAGGGGAGCTGTGTCGGTCCAGCGGACTGAAGCCCACCGAAGATGGCAGAAGGGGGCCGGGAGGAGTGAGCGAGCAGGGAAGGCGAGGACGGGAGAGATCCGGGCTGGGCTGGGGCTGGGCGGGCACCCTTCTCGTCCACGCCCCGCCCAGCACGAAGGAGAGCCGGCCGAGGCTGCTCGGAAGGGGCGGCGGGGGAGTTACCGTCCCAAGACTTCGGGCCGCCCGAGGCCAAAGAGCGGATGGTCGCCCTCGGGGGGTCCACGCGGGCCCCGTGTGCAAGAAGAAAGGGGACTTCGACTGGGCTGTAACGGAGCGGGGAAGAGCCGCGTCGCTGGGAGTGCCGACCCGCGACCTTGTGCCGCCCGAGGCAAAGAGGCCATCACGGTTGCAGAAGGCGTCGGAAACTTCCTTCAGCACTGGAGACGGGACAGAGCCCTCCACAGTCAAGCCCTGAGGGCAAAAGGCCCGTCTAGGGGGTGCGGGAGAGGGGGTGCGGCAGGCACAGAACTCTTTCTTCTGAGGCCATTTCTGCGCTGCACTCTTCTGGTGCTATTGTTCCCCTTTCAACCTCCTGTGGAATTCTGGAGTTTGTCATTCATGGAGGCCCACGAGCTCTCTGGCTGAGAACTCTTCATGCCCCTCCCTAAACTGCAAACTCCAGGATTCCATAGGAGGTTGGAAGTGGAAGAATGGCACTGCAACAGCGCAGGGTGGAAATGGCCCGAGTCCAGCCAAAGAGAATGACCAAAGGGACTCGAAAGGAGGAATATCTGTGGATAGGGGTACCGCCTGACACTCTTATTGTGTGCTTCAAGGTTGCCTCCCGCTTATGGAAACCCGAAGGCGAACCTATCGTGGAGGTTTCTAGGGCTGAGAGAGTGTGACGAGCCCCAGCTTACCCAGTGGCTTTCCACGACCGTGCCGGGAATCCGACCCTGGTCTCTAGGGTCACAGTGCAATGCCCAGACCGCTAAGCCTAGGCCAGTCTAAGCTGTGGAAAGGCTGCTGGAAGGTCAGGCGTGGTGCTGCACATGAGGAGGCAGGAAGAGCGCTTGCTGGATAATCAGAGCCATTTAGCACAGCATCGCAAACCCCGCCACTGTCCCAGTTGGGCCGGGAGAGTCCCCATTCATCCTCTGCCGCTCCCCTCTTTTGGGGTTGCTTTTGAAGTGTCCCAGTTTCTGTCTCCTCCGCTCACCTCCCCTCTTTGTCTCAACCTGCTTCGGTTGCTGCACGCTGAGTCCAAAGTGCAAAAGTGGTTTGCACTCAACTCAGTGGAGGGAGGAAAGGAGAGGAGAGAAGGGAGCAGAGTCTTGGCCTTCCCAGTGTGTCTGTGCAGTGCGTGCATACATACATACGTCCGCCTGTGCCTTCAATTTGCCTGTCAGTTTCTGGCGGCCGCCTGCATTTTCATAGGGTTTCCTTAGCTAAAGAATACTAAGAGGTGATTTTGCCAGTTTCTCCCCCTGAAAGATAGTCTACAGCACCTAATATTCCTTGGTGGTCTCCCATCCAAGTACTAACGAGAACTAACCTTGCTTAGCTTTGAAGATGAGATAGAATATGGTATCTTATAGCGTATTTAGGTGCCCTTCCCAGTAGCCCCAGGGAAAAGCAAAACTGTGGCAGCCTCTCCTAGCTTGTCTGTACGTCCTCATTAAGAACTTTTGCCATGTTGGCCACATTCAAATGTTGCTTGGCCACATGTGTCCCAGCTTTTATCTGTGAAATGTTGGATACCGAGTTTTAGGCACCTAAATACCTCCTAAAGGCATCAGATCGTCTCTTATCTTACATACACATACCTGCTGAGTTTCCTCACTTGGAAGAAGTTCGCCTACACACTACGATGAGCATTCCCTCTTTTTTGATTCTGGCACTCCAAAGATACACTTTTTAAGTGAGCTACCTTACTAATAGCAAGGAACCCTAGCCTTAATTTATACGTGTGCATGTGTCTTCTTAAGAGTCTGATTTCTGTTCTCTGACTCTGATTTCTTCTCTTTCTCCTTAGCATCTTTTTTGCTTGACATCACAAAGATCAGATCTTGGCGAGGAAGTGGCTGCGATGCTCTGCAGATCTTGATCAAGTTGCAGCTCTGACGGCACCAGGAATAATAAAAAAAAGCAACAAAAAGCAAATGCTGGCACCTTAAAGCCAAACAGATGCATTCTATTAATAAATCTGGTTGCCTTTTTATAGTCTAGAGAAGCTGAGATTTTATCAGGTGAATCAGAGCTTAGAATAATATTTTTTGCAGGAGGGGCACACTCATGGTTACTGGGAAGAGGATTCAGGTTACTGCAGTCCAAAAGCCTCTGAGATGGATGAAGGGGCATTTAGAAAGTTCAGCCAGAGAGCTCTTTGACCTCAGTAACCACAAATCACAGAATTCCACACCATGTTGAAAGTGGAATAATCGCACTATAGCAGTGTAGTGCGGAAATGGCCCAAGTCTACCCACTTTAATGTTCCTTACCATCTTTTCTAATGAGTCATATCACCTCATATCTCATGATATGTCCACAGTAGGTTTCAGTTTAGCCATTTTGATTTCTAGGAAGAGTTCAGGCTTGATTTGCTCTGCAACCAATTCATGAAATTGGCCTAAACACTATTGTTTGTCTTCTCCAGAGTAGACCTACTGGATCAATTGGATTTACTCACTCAATGACTCACTATTCAGCTACTGTTTCTATGGATCCACTCTAGCTGAGATTACTTAACAGGATTCCCAGCATTATTATCTTAAATCAAGTTCAAGAGGCTATTTTTTAAAATTCTTCTTTCTGCAACAAGTATGTACCCAACATCGAGTGATATTGGACTACAACTCTTGAACTGGAAGAGATGCTTTGAAGGGAGATAAATGTTTTCTTTTACTACAGGTTGCAAACAGCGAGAACCTGCAGTTTTGACCAGCCGTAAGGAACCTCTATTCATGATGAAAGAGGTACAAATATTAGCCACATTAGCTTTTTAGGCCACAAAAAAATTGACATCATCAAACCATTTCCCTCTTCTTCATTTTATTCTGACAAATTTCTCTGAGTCCCCCACTCACCCACGTTTGTCTGCTTGTGGTTCCTCTATTTTCCTTTGTGGCCATATTACCTCTCCTTATTTGTTTACATGTTTCCTTGGTTAAGATGTGACTCAGTCTTTCCATCCCTCCAATTTCTTCTTTTTCTAAATCTGAAACCAGTCATAAGAAGGAAGGAAAGAAAGAAAATGAGCAAGATGTATTGTCTAGCTCAGATGTACACAAACACAGTGATCTCTAAAGGTGTTGGACTGTGTCTCCCACTGTCCCCTGCCCCCTGCTGAGCAGAGATGATGGGAGTTTAGCTCCACACATCTGGAAGCGCCAGCCTGGGTAGAGTTGCATCAAATAAATTCTAATCTTGTTTGTATGAGACGGTCCCATCATTTTATATGGCAGCAAGTTGGACCAATTCGTATCCCCAACAGATCATAGAAGCACAGAATCGTCGACTTGGAAGAGACCACAATGCCCATTGAGTCCAACCCCCTTCTGCCATGCAGGAACACACGCTCAAAGTAGTCCAGCAATTGGCCACCCAAAAGCTTCTGCTTTACGAAACCTCAGAAAGAAAGAGATACATTCTCACCCACACTCCCTGGCAGCAGATTCCACTGCTGACATGTGCTCTTCCATCAGAAAGTTCGTTCGCTAATGTTTAGATGAATTTAATTTGAATCATCTCTTTCCTGTTAATAGTATATGATTATCTTTTATCATTATCTATCTCTGGTATCGCTACCTGGCTATGGTCTTTCTTATCTATTGTATGATCTATATATCTATCTATTGATCTATTATCATCTGATCTGATCTATCTATCTATCTGGCTATCTTGCGATCTATTATCTATCTTGCATATCATGATTGCTATCTATCTATTATCTATCTTGCGTTGCTCTATCTTCTCTGTGCTATCTGCATTATCATCTATCTGATCATGATCTATTGATCTATCATGATTTTCTGTCATATATGTTATGATATCTATCTGTCTTGTTGCTTCTGGCTATCTTTGCTATCTATCATATTCTATCTATTATTATTATCTATTATTATTGATTCTGCTTTTGCTCGTATCTTATCTATCTATCTATCTATCTATCTATCTATCTATCTATCTATCTATCTTTTGGTCTGTCTGTTCTATCTGTTTGGCATCTATCTATCTATTGCTTATTATCTATCTATTGCTATCTATCTATTCATTTTATCTGATCTATCTATCTATCTATCTATCTATCTATCTATCTATCTATCTTGTTGTCTGTCGTTCTATCTGGCTATCTATCTATCTATTGGCTATCTATCTATCTATCTATCTATCTTATGGCTATCTATCTTGATCTCTATTTCTATCTATCTTATCTATCTATCTATCTATCTATCTATTATCTATCTATCTATCTATCTATTGTTGCTCTTCTGTCTGCCTGCCTGCCTTGTCTATCTGACTATCTATCTATCTATCTATCTATCTATCTATCTATCTATCTATCTATCTATCTATTATCTATCTTCTATCTTTCTTGCTGCCTGTCTGCCTGTCTGCCTGCCTGCCTGTCTATCTGGCCATCTATCTATCTATCTGGCTATCTATCTATCTATCTGGCTATCTATCTATTCTATCTATCTATCTATCTATCTATCTATCTATCTATCTATCTATCTATCTATCTCTTCTTCTGTCTGCCTCTGTCTATCTGGCTATCTATCTATCTATCTGGCTATCTATCTATCTATCTATCTATCTATCTATCTATCTATCTTGCTCTCTGTCTGTCTGCCTGCCTGTCTATCTGGCTATCTATCTATCTATCTATCTATCTATCTATCTATCTATCTATCTATCTTGCTTCTATCTATCTGATCTGTCTTCTGTCTGCCTGCCTGCCTATCTGGCCATCTATCTATCTATCTGGCCATCTATCTATCTATCTATCTACCTATCTATCTATCATCTATCTATCTATCTATCTATCTATCTATCTATCTATCTATCTATCTATCTTGCTCTCTGTCTGTCTGTCTGCCTTCCTGCCTGTCTATCTGGCCATCTATCTATCTATCTGGCCATCTATCTATCTATCTGGCCATCTATCTATCTATCTGGCTATCTATCCATCCATCCATCCATCCATCCATCCATCCATCCATCCATCTATCTATCTATCTATCTATCTATCTATCTATCTATCTATCTATCTATCTATCTATCTATCTTGCTCTCTGTCTGTCTGTCTGTCTGCCTGCCTGCCTGCCTGCCTATCTGGCCATCTATCTATCTATCTATCTATCTATCTATCTATCTATCTATCTATCTATCTATCTATCTATTATCTATCTATCTTGCTCTCTGTCTGTCTGCCTGTCTATCTGGCCATCTATCTATCTATCTATCTATCTGGCTATCTATCTATCTATCTGGCTATCTACCTATCTATCTACCTATCTATCTATCATCTATCATCTATCTATCTACCTATCTACCTATCTATCTATCTATCTATCATCTATCTATCTATCTATCTATCTATCTATCTATCTATCTATCTATCTATCTATCTATCTATCTTGCTCTCTGTCTGCCTGCCTGTCTATCTGGCTATCTATCTATCTATCTATCTATCTATCTATCTATCTATCTATCTATCTATCTATCTATCTATCTATCTTACTCTCTGTCTGTCTGTCTATCTGGCTATCTATCTATCTATCTATCTATCTATCTATCTATCTATCTATCTATCTATCTTGCTCTCTCTCTCTCTATCTGGCTTTCTGTCTGTCTGTCTATCTGTCTGTCTGTCTGTCTGAGCAGCATAAGTATGTATATATAAGTATGTATGTATACGTTTTATTGTGGGTTTTTTTTTGAAAATCTGTCACTGTGTGCCTTCAAGTTGTTTCTGACCTACGGCAAGCCTAAAGTGAACATGTTATGGGGTTTTCTTGGCGAGATTTGTTAAGGGGGAGAGTGTGTCTTGCCTGAGCCACGCAGGGGGTTTTCATGGGTGAGTAAGGATTCAAGCCCCAGTCTCCCAGAGTGCTAGCCCACCGCTCAAATAACCACATCCTGGCTCCTGTTGAAAACCTACTGCAAGGCTTTTAAAACTGAAAACATCATAAAAATGTTCTGAAAGTAAATACAAAAATAAGCATGCACTTCTTACACACAGACCTGACATGTTCACAGGTATGCTTCACATATTTTGCGAGTGTGTGTACAAACTGAAAAAAGAAAACATGCCAAAGCATAGCTTGTGCAGTGGACCGAAATGAAAAAATAAGCAAAAGGCACAAGAATGGAAGGCTGTAACCATTTGCCTGGGAACAAGCCCGAGGAAATGCACTGTGTGAGCCTCAATCTCTTATTTCTAAAGAAATAAGCTGCCCCAAGGCCCCTCCCTAAACTGCAAACCCCACAATTCCATAGGATATTGAAAGTGGAATAATAGCACTTTAACAGTCTAGTGCGGAAATGGCCTGTGACTTGTGGCAGCCCCATGAATTTCCTAGGGTTTTCTTAGGCAAAGAATATTCAGAGGTGGTTTTGTCAGTTTATAGAGATCAAATCCATACCGTGGTTTTTCTTGTCCAACTTGACCAATCCAGAATACCATGTTTCCGAAAGGATCAGCTTCCCTTCTTTCACCAGTTTTTTCACTATATGGATTTATTTTTTTTTTAAAAAAACTAACCGAAGAATGATACCATTGACTTGGGAATACAATAGCCTTACAGACCTAAGAATATCTCTCTCCTTTGTTGAGAAGACACAAATATTCTGCTTATCAAGACAGCATACTTTTAACAGCTCTCCTTTTGTTTTAGCACTGCAAGGTTCAAAGGACAGTAGAAACTTTGGCCAATGTCCAGATATAGGTAGGAAAACATACAGTTCTGTGTTTCATAGCCTTACTGAAAATTGCTCACAGAAAAAAGTAAATTGAAATAACAGACAACTCATAGTCCTTGTTTTCATTTGATAAATTAATTGCTTTTTATTCTGTGACTACTTCGTACTGTGAAACTTGGGGCCACAGGACAAATTCCAAAACTTTTTTACTATGGTAATACCTTTATTAGGCCAATCAGGAAAATCTGTATGAGCTTTTGAGACCTCTTGTCTTCCTCCGTGAAGGCATTACAAACACCTTTGGATCATTTGTGCCCGATGAATGGTCTTGTTGGTTTTTGAAGCTGGCACACATTATTAATACCACACAATCACTGTTAAATGAATTAGGTGACATATATTTATGTCTTGGCCATCCTTCAGTGATCATGCTTACAAAACCTCTGATATTTTTGGCCTCGGGGCTTATAAGAGCCATCTCTAGCATTAAGCAGAGTGAAGCGGCAGCCTTAGGAGCCAGATTTTAAGTGTCAACATAGGACATCAACGGTTAGGTTTTTGTGATTGTTTTACTTTTACTGCCACAGATGGAGAGCTGCTTTTGGGATGCCCCTTGGTTGGCTTCAGGTACCTTAACGGAGGGGAGATATGCCATTTTAATAAAGATAATTTTCATTTGCATAAAGATTTAATTTCAGTGCCTTTTGCAGCACCACAATACGAGAACTAGGGGACTGTGAAAAAGATTTCACTTCTTGGTTAGGTAGGGTTTGGCTAGTGGTTGTTTTAGAGAAATAGACTCGTCGGTTAAGTCGTGGAGACAGTAACAGAGACGCATTCGAGTCTGCGGGGTCTCCTTTCAGGACATTTGTTTGCCAAGAAATGTCTCCTTATATTTCTCAAACGGCATCATTGGAAGAATTTGGTTTAGGATAAAAACGGTTGCTTTTGCTCGTCACAAAGGATGATGAACTGTTTACACGTCTTGCGTGACGAAATGAAAATCCACTCACTAACCAACTGCATATTCTGTATGTTTCAGTGCTCCCATTGATGTACTGTAATTGTTTTGCCTCTCCCTTTGCTTTGTATACGTATATTTATAAAAACTAAGCTAGAAAAAGAAGAAATTGCTGAGTCTTAGCTAGTCATCTTTCCTTCCTGTTAAACCGAAGCGATGTTGTTTGCTTTAGGTATTACGTATCTCAGCTGGTTGGTGTGAGCCTACCGTGCAGACAGCAGAAACGTCTTGGCCCAGCCCTGGCCCTGCTTTCTGTTCCACTTGTTTACTTTCCACCCTACAGAGAATGAAATTTAATCTTGCAAGACGGCTTTTTAATCCACGCAGCTGCCGCCCAGAAGTACCCAGGGCCAGCAGCTCACGGCTGCACAACGGGTACCCACTTCTTTTTCTATCCATCTTTTTGGGGTGCTTTCCAAATGTTGCGACTGGCCGATAGACATTTCCTTTGTCCTTTTCTTCTATTTTTTTCCTTTCTTTCCCGTTGTCATCGCTGACATAAACCTTTAAGACACTTCTGCCACGCCGTGTGGCTGCCCACTAGCGGCTGTGGAGCGAAGGCTAATTGGACTCCGTCCATCATGATGTGTCACCGACCGTGGGGAAAAGCCACAGCTCTCAGATCCTTTCCGCACTAGATTCTTATAGCGCTATGATTCCGCTTTCAACCTCCTGTGGAATCCTGAGGTTTGCAGTTTCGGGAGGGGCATTTAGACTTCTCAGTCTAGCCCCCCAACTGCAAACCCCAGGATTCCATAGGATGCTGAAAGTGGAATCATAGCGCTGTAACGGTCTAGTGCGGAAACGGCCTCCCTTCTTTGACAGCTACTTCTGTTGCCCTGCCTCCAGTCTATAGAATCCTGGGATTTATAGTTTGCACAGGGATCTAAGGCTTCCCTGCCAGGGAGCCTCAGTGAACTGCAGCAAAGAAGTCCAAGCGAATCTACAAACCCCAGGACTCCATCGCAGTCAAGGTGGCACCAAGCCACTATTTCTACGCAGCGCACACACAAATGGCGTAGTTGGAATTCCTATGGGATCCCGAGGTTTGAGGTCCCTCCCGAAACTGCAAACCCCAGGATTCCAGAGGAGGTGAAAATGGAATCATCGCGCTATAAGAGTCTAGTGCAGAAATGAGGTTTGTAGCCTCCAGAGGTACCGGCGCCCTGTGGCTGAGACTGCTCAATATCCCGCCCTAAACCCACGGTTCCGCAGACCAGAACTGTGGCAGTTAAAGTGGAATCATCGCGCAATAGTTATGTAGTGCGGAAAGGCCCAAAGTGCCACCTAGACCCTTTCCGCACTAGACTGTTATAGTGCGACGATCCCACTTTCAACCGGCCCCTCCCGAAACTGCAAACCCCAGGATTCCATAGGAGGTTGAAAGTGGGATCGTCGCGCTATAACAGTCTAGTGCGGAAAGGGCCCCGTGACACCTGTTGAACTTCTGCCTGCAGGGAGGAAGCAACGTTGCGGCTTCTGTGCTGTCGAGGAATCGCCTTTGAAGACGGAACCTCAGTCACGGGCTTGGACCTTCTGTAAATAGTAATAATTCGCCATCAGTGAGAAAGCCAGAGAGAAACTGAGGCCGGTAGGCGGTAGGCGGAGACGCCGAGCGCCGCCGCGGAACCCCATTGGTCAGGCCGCGCTGACAGACATAAACATTTAATTTTTGTTCAGCCCGCCAGCTCCAGGATCTCGCGTTGCTGTGAGTTCTCCCCGCCCGCGAGATTCTTCTCCCTTTCTTCTCCTGAAGCGCATGCTCCATGGATCCAACAAGCCAGCACTTTTTTCTGCGCAGGCGCTCCGCTGTGCCTCCTCGAAAGTCACTCTTCCTCCCCTCCTCAACCGCTTTCAAAAAAAAACCCCGCAAACCACACCCCTTGACAACAACAGCTTCTTGGCCCCGCCTCTCGCGGCTCCTTCGATAGGCCTCTCTCCCCCGCGATACGCCAGTCTTCGCCAGCCCCGCCCTTTTTATTTCCCCCCCCTCCTCCCCTTTTCGTTTGCCGTCGGCCGCCCGCGTGCCATTGTTAACCCCCGCTTCTTTTGGAGCGGCGCGGCCGGGAGCTCTTCTTCCCCTCCCTGTCCGGAGTGGGCGGAGAAACCCCGTGGAAGGGGTCGCCGCCATCTTGGATAAAGTGTGTGTGTGAATGTGAGGAGAGGAAAGGGGGAGAAAGGCGGTGGAGGAGGGGCAGCGGAGGCGAGAGAGAGGACGGGGGGAAATTAGAAAGAAAAGGAGAAGAAAGGAGGCGGAGGAGGCGCGCCTTGGCACGCAGAGGGAGCCGCGAGGGGAGCCGGCGCCGCCGCCGCCGCCGCCGCCGCCGCCTCTTGTTTCCGAACGGAGGCCCGGAACGAGAAGGGGAGGAGACATCCCGCCGCCGCCGCCGCCGCCGCCCGGAGCCAAGCTGCCCAGTCACCAGCCCCTCGAGCCCAGGTAGCGCGGAGGCCCGAAGCCTGGCCTGCCCCGCCCCCGGCGTTGCCTAGCAACGGGGTGGGGGTCCCCGCGGCCCCTCCCCTCTTTGGGCGGCGGGGAGGGGAGCCCGGAGGTGGCTAGGCCGCGGCGTCCCCCGACCCTCTCCCTCGCTTTTGTGTTGGCGGCCTTGCCCAGGCCGCCCGAGGCCTCTTTCCTCCCCGCTCTTCCGCCTCCTTCGGCTTTGCGGCGTGGGCCCAACTGGAGGGGCGTAGGGTTGGAAGAGACGCCGGGGCCCATCCAGCGCAGCCCCCTCCTGCCCTGCGGGGACCCACATCAAGGCACTCCCTTTGACAGAGGGCCACCCGGCCTCTGCTTAAGAACCTCCAAAGAAGGAGGAGACCCCGCCACGCTCCCTGGAGGCAGCAGCGGCAGATTCCGTTGCTGACCCTGTTCTTTCTGGCGTGCAGGTGGAATCTCTTTTCCTGCAGCTTGAATCCATTCCTCCTTTCCCTGGTCTCTGGAGCAGCAGAAAAAGAAGCCCACCTCAACGTAACATCCCTTCAAATATTTAAACGTGGCTCTCAGGTCCCCCCTTAACCTTCTCTTCTGCAGACTAAACATCCCTAGCTCCCTAAGCTGCTCCTTGTAGGGCTTCGTGGCTTCCAGACCCTTCACCATTTTGGTCGCCCTCCTCTGGACACGCTCCTGTGCCTTTAATGATTGTGGGGAAGAAGGGTGGGGGTTCAGCAGGTGTTGGCTTGTCAGGTAAGAAGCAACAGCCTGCTGAAGTTCTTCTACTCGACCAGGTGCCCTCTCTCGTTTTTGCTCTGGCAACCCTCTCTCCAACCTGGAGAGGGAAGCGGCCTGCCTCGCCCGTGCAGAATCGCACCTTTTTACTCAGCTGAGGTGTGGTTCTTCTCTTCTCAAAGAGAGTTTAAACTTCCTAATTTTTGCAAGACCCTCTTTCTCACCATCCCATCCTGGCTTTTCCCACCCCACCCAGGCTTGCTTAATCTTGCAGGAGGTACTCCTACGGATTTCACTCCTAAGCAAAGTGTCTGGTCCTTCAGATGTTAGCAATGTGGCCATTGGTCAGGGATTATGGGAGCTGGAGTGTAAAACCTCTGGTGGACCAACGGTTTAAGGTGTAAGACTTGGAGAAGTCAACCTGAGTAGATTCAGTGTCCTTTACTCAGAGGTGATTATGTGCAGGGACACAACCTGATCTGAAGAGCTGCAGCTTTGGAAAACCACATTTTTTCCCCTGATCTTTTCTTCCTTCAGGAAAAATTTTAAGCTTCTGAGGGCATACTTTAGAAAGCGCATGTCAGTATATTCGTAGTGTCATCAGTTGCTCCTGCTTGAAATAATTTAACCGGTGGCAGCAAAAGGAATGTTCTTGGGGGCACCCTTAGAGACTTAATTTAATTTGGTAGATGTTTTTGGTGGGATGTAATAAATCCTTCAGTCTTTAAGGTGAGACAAGATTCTCTTAGCTTCTTGAGAGATTGTTGAGTTCAACTATGGTGTGCCTTCTTGGGTGTATCCTCAGAGGGACTAGATATCAGTAAGATTATGGCCTCTAAATTTTCAAGGATTGCATTGTTAAGTGTACATTCAGTGCTGGAGAGCAGCATAAATTAGCTTGTGGCTTATATAGACAGGCATTCGCCACTCTGTTTGGACTTTTTTACTGGGTGTCAAGCAATCTTCCCTGAGCCCTGGAAGATTGTTGTGATATAAATGCAATACAGGCTTGTCTGCTTTGTGTGCAGATTTCTGGCATGTTGCTCTGTACCCATTCAGTGTTACACATCTTTGCCAAGTGCTGAGGTGTGTCTGAGAGACATCACTCTTCATGACCAATCTCACTGTTAAGATCTGCTGGATGTACCTCTTATGCAGGTGACAAGTGTTGCAGAAAGTTGTACTGTAGGATGCTTCATACATGGGATTCTTCCTACATGAAGATGATTTCTGAGGTTATGCCACTAATGTACAATGAATGTTGCAAAATAATCACTTCCACAACTCCAGGTGCTGGAAATGAGTTATGTATGTCTAGAGATCTATTGTGTGTGAATTTAGAAAGAAGTAGCTGTGTTTCTGGATCCTATTACGTTCTATCCCACTCTCACAACTTTATAAATATGCTTTATATTTGAAGCTTTAATGCCGCTCTATTGCATCTGGGGAAGTGGGTTTATGTCCACAAAAGCTCATGCTAAAATAAAATCCAGTGAGTCACATTCCTTTTTTTCCCTTCCTCCTTTTTACCATGTGTGAAGCAGCTGTATTTGGAATCTAGATGCTGTGTGCACAACATAGTTGTGCAGAATCTGCTAATGGATAGTTGTGGAATGGTAGCATGTAAGACAATAGAGAATGTACATTTTAGATATGGCTTTTGGATGTGTTCTTGAGTGAGTGTTATTCAAAATGAGTTAAGAGATAGCATATTTAGACCTGAAGCTGGACTCAGAAAGGTGCTCATTTCTACTTTTCAAGCATCAGTTCTTAAATTACAGAATTGTAATAAAACATTCTATTGAAGTCGGCTAGGGATCAAACATGTTTGTGTTTAGTGTGTAGGATGAACTCTGTACTCTCCTTGCTTTTCTCATCCTGTATGTAAACCAGTGGTTCTCAACCTGTGGGTCCCCAGATGTTTGTGGACTTCAGCTCCCAGAAGCCCCAGCCACTATGGTCAATGCTCAGGGCTTCTGGGAGCTGAAGTCCACGAACATCTGGGGACCCACAGGTTGAGAACCACTGCTGTAAACAGTAGGTTTTTAATGAGGGATAGATGTGTACTGGTTTATACACTCGCTTTTTCCTGTGAGCATTTGGTGCAGGTAAGATTTTAAACTTCTAGTTGGAATTGATGTGGCGGGATTGCATCTTAAAAAGGACAATAAAATTAAGGAACCTACACATCACAGGGGAAAAGTAACATTATCACTCTGCATAATTTCTCATTAGAGTTTAATATGAGGAATCCTGGAAGTCTGTCCATTCCCATGTCTACCAGTGGGGAGCCTTGATAATTTGGAGCTTAGTTATAACTTTGACATGATTACTAGCTTTTTGTCTTGCCCACAGTCAGGTTTTCTTTCACTGAAATAGCTGCTTCCTAGTAGAGAATGGACTACAATGTGAAACCCACTTGACTCAGATTATGAATGAGCACGCATATAATTGTGCTGTTCCCCAAAGTTCCCCAAACCAGTAGCATTTGTAATCTGTGCAACAAGGGCAAAGACATTTAAATGGCTTCCCAATAGTTGTGAAACTCCCTTCCTTTGAATACTTGCCATAATCTGAGCATCTCTTTGAAAATCTTGTCAGATTTTCCTGCTTGTGCTTCTTTCTTAATGCCTGTAGTTGAAAAGGAGAGTAGATTTGTGTGTACTTTTGACCTCCTAATATATGTTAGATTTCATATTCATTCCTGTATCAAACTCTGAGCTTTGTGCCCATACTGTTACCGTGGAAATAATTGTGCTTCATCCAGGTTTAGATACAGACAAGCTCTTAGAGGGGCTACATTCTTAAGAGCCCTTGGGAGTGAGTTCCATTGAGAAAGGTAAGCATCTTGAATAAGGGTGCATAGAATAAAGCTTATTTCAGGTGTGTAAGAGTGAGTATGAATGTGTGTAAGAGCTAGATACATTTTCTTCCTTGAGGTCACCTTTCCGCCCCACCCTAACCTGTAGGTTTATGTAGGGTGGAAAAGCACGTATATTTATTCTTGTGGCCTACCTCATACTGAGCCAGTAAACCTACAACTGGTCTATATTACTTCATTGTGCAAATCACATATTGGGCTGTTCCTTCCCAAAGATGCTGTTAGTTCTCACCTTTCCTCCCTCAACATAGTCATTTTCTGTAGGTGGGAATTTTGTGTGCATTCAATACGGTAACAGACAGACTGTAGATTGAAGTGGTACAACCAAGTCAGTGTCTCACTGCTTAGCTAACATTGCTAAGATTTTGTGGTGAGCAAAGAATTTGTTGTTATGTGTCTTCAGGTTGTTTCCAACTTACGACAACCCTAAGGCAAACTTATGGGGATTTCTTCACAAGATTCGTTCAGAGGGGGTTTGCCTGAAGCTGAGAGAGCGTGACTTGCCCAAGATTCCCCCAGTGGGTTTCTGTGGCCGAGCAAGGATTCGAACCCTGGTTTCTTGATCATAATCCAGCACTCAAACTACAATGCCATGCTGGCTCAAAGAACACCCAAATGTATGCATAGTGTTAGCTATCATGTATCTGCATACTTGGTCTGTATTTATTTATTTTCCTTCATAGTCTTGTATTTCCGCACATATATTATGAAGTGCTGATTTTGTTCTGCAAATGTCTGTCAGATCCTAGATTTTGAAATGGATTTTGTGCTTGAGCAGTGTACTTTTATCCTCTATTAGCATCTTACTGACCCCTGCTTTTGCTTTTTTTTGGTTCAGTTTGGATTGGAGAGCATTATATCATTGTTAATGAATGTCTGGTTTAGTAACTGCAAACCTCTAACCATATATAAATCACCAAGTGGTAACCACTAAGGTTAAAAGCAAGACAGAGGAAGGATCTCAAATTCTTGGCTGCTTAGACCCATATGTTATGTAAACACTTCCTGAGAAATACATAGAGAAGTGTATTAATGCTGAACACACTGGTATTTTATTGTGATGTTGGCATCTCTCTCTTCCTCCTGGGTCATGCAGTTTCCCCTGTTTTCCTCCTAGGATGGCCACACAGAAGAGAGTGGCATATTTTTCTTCAGCTTAGTTTTTCTC
Organism: Iguana delicatissima; assembly: GCA_948472985.1. Classification (NCBI taxonomy): domain Eukaryota; kingdom Metazoa; phylum Chordata; class Lepidosauria; order Squamata; family Iguanidae; genus Iguana; species Iguana delicatissima. The sequence goes on along the minus strand of CAOKZL010000031.1, from coordinate 1,496,194 downwards.
CTCTGTGGTTAATATTAACTGTGGTTTGTAGAAACAAGCCTTTTAAACCATAGTTTAAAGTTACCTTGTTCTAAACAAGCTGTCACTAAAACTAACCACAGCTTGTTGATTTTGGAGATGGCAAGGTTTGATCAAAACTGGAAGGGAAAGCTAATACCCCACTTAATTTGGAAGCTCGCAATTATCTGTGAGGTGAATGACTGTGGGAAAGAGTTAACAAAACTGAGCAGCATAAGATGTTCCCAGTATAGACTTGGCTTGAAATAATGTCATTCATAAACACTGCAGCCTGTTCTGTGAGGAATTAAACACTGCTGTTGTTGTAGTATAGTGTGCGTGGTCTTCAGTACAGAGTTGATCAGGTGATGGAACAGTATGTGTCTTGTGTTCCATAGCTGATGTTTGCTTCTGGGAAATAACTTCTGAGTTGGTATGGAGAATGACATAAAAATAAAACTGAACAAGCTGAAGGAGCTGGAAGAGAACCAAAAAGTGTGTATTCTAGACTTTGAGACAGGATATCTTATTTCCAAAATATTCCTTCATCCTTTTCCTTGAAAGCGTTCAACAGAGTGGATCTTTTAGCCTCCAGCAGTTTAAGCTTATTTCTATAAAACTTTATACTTATGGCAGGGGTTTTCTCCCCTAAATTTATTACTCATATCTTACCAAAAATAAAACTGTACATTTGTTAGCATCTCTTCTGCTGTCACTGTCATTTTGCTGCTGTTTTCTCCCATCTCCAAGTTATCTTTACATCCGGCTAATTGCTCAAGACATTATTCTTCCTTGATGAATTTCCCTTTTCTATTGTTCCTCCTGCCCAGCTTTCTGGTTTTTTCAGATCAGTTTGAATTGCAAGCCCTCCTGTGAAGTTGTATATGCAGTCCCACCCAGTTTTATTGCACTGTTCCAATGTAAACTTTACAGGCTTGTTTTTAATTGTAGTTGCAATGACTGATAAGTGATTCTGCTTGGTGTGGATGTAAAATATTAAGTGGAATATGCATTAAGCATGGGCTCATATGCATGAGTACTTCCTTCTTGGATAAAAAGGGCAGTTTATTAGCCTGCCACCCTTTCCCAGAGGTCTAATGTATCCTAAACCTTGAAGCTGGCTGTTCCTTTGCTACATTTTAAAATTTCTTTCATGTTAGGGATGAAAGGAGATGAGGAGAACTTAAGCCTTATACAAACAAGTATGCTTCTTTGAACAGAAGCTATAGCAGAGACTAGAAATTGCCATGGTCATAACCCTCACACACACCTGTACTCAGCTCCTTTGACTTGTTGCTAGCATGAAGCACCAACTGTTGCTCAGTCTTTAAAGGATGAAAGATAATGACATTACAAAAAAAAAGCTCCACTGTGTCTGTACGCAGGTCGGGGACATTAATTCTACCTCATTGCAAGTGGTTTACATCCTTTCAAGCATTCTGTGGTTTTGTGATGCTCTTTCTCCTGTCTGTAAAATTATAGAGCTGGAATTGACTCCAGAGGTCATCTAGTCCAATCTTCTGCCAGTGTAGAAATCCACAGAATTCATTTTAACATTATGATTGGAATCTGTCAGTTTGAGCTCTGTCTTCTCAAACAACAGAAAACAAGCTTGCTCTGTCTTCGATGTGACAGCCCTTCAAGTACTTAAAGATGGCTATCATGTCACTAGATTTGAGATACTCAAATCTCCCAAATGGTCCTTGTAGGATTTGGGTTTCCAAACCTTTTACTATCTTGGTCATCACCCTCTGGAAGCATTCCAACTTGTTAATATCCTGCTTAAACTGTGATGCACAAAACTGAACAGAGTTTCCTAGGTGAGGTCTGAGCAAAGCAAAATAGAGTGTTAATATCCTTGATCTGGAAACTATGCAGCCTAGAATTGTCATTGTAGCCTAGAACTGAGCTGGCTTTTTGCTGCAACAATCACACTTCAAACTTCATGTCTAGCTTGTGCTCTGCTAAGCAGATTATCGTTTCTGTTACCCTGAGAGATCCAGGAGGTGGTACCTGGAATAAACCCAGTGCCTACTGCCTTGTTCTTTCTCTTCAACAGGTGACTGGTGCTGTCAGGCATTTTTAGGGACTGTATTGGCATTATGTGTGTCAGGGGAATCCCAAAAAATGTTGAAAGCTGAACCAATATACCTGAGTAATTTTTTTTATTTAGTATTAAAATGCAGTGTTAGTGGTATAACGTGTACATAACATAGCTCAGATGATCATTGCATCATTAATACATGTGAATGCTATGACTTTCTAAATCTTACCACAACTTCTGCTATGTCTGATGGTGGTAGTTCATCTAAGATAACAGAAATTGTGAACAAAATCAGAATGGCAGAGCACTCCATAGTGATTGACACATAACCACTGACAGTGTACACTAGTGCATGGATGCAGACTTTGGGAGGCATTCTGAAAACAGCACAGTACCTGGAGAATTGAGACTCCAGAGATTCAGAAACCAAGAGCTCAAGTATGAGTATGTCTGTGTGAGCTTAAAGACTTCTCTTTCTAAGGATTTCTAAATGCTTTGCAAATCTGAACACAATTGTGCTTCTCAACAGGATTATAAGAAGCCCTTTTTTAAGAATTTAGTCCACCGTAATTCAAAATCCTATTTTGGGTTTGAAAACTGCTATTGTTTATACTCCAGGTACCAGACTGAGTTTCCCTTGGAAGCTGCTCTCCAGCAGAGAGAGACTCTGAATAAAACATGGAGAGCTAGAAATCAGAAGTGTGTGGAGGGGAGGGCAGCAGAATTAATATGGTATGGCAGGCTGTTTACTTTCTTCCCCGTCGTTTAAAAAAAGTTATGTGAAGCAGTGCAAAAAGATAAGGATGTGGGGGAAGCATAGTGTTCAGTAATTTCTCTAGAAATTAACTTAAGTCACAACTGAAGAGCTAGCATGAAGTAGTGGCTTGAGCATTGGACCGTGACTCTGGAGACCAGGGTTTGATTCCCTGCTCGACCGTGAAAACCCCGTAGGTGATCTTGGGCATGTCACATACTCTCAGACTATTTTAATATTTTAATAGTCTGAGAAGAAACTAATCTTAAAGAGTTAATTAGGGTCACAGGATCCCTTGCTTGGCCATGGATAGCTTGTCCTCTCTGGACAGAGGATCTTTTTCTACCATTTCATCTCCAAAATAATGCTACAGTCTGGTGACTGTTCTTCCTGTTCTCGGTGGACAGATGCTGGAGGGCTGTGGTGAATAGTTGCTCATCTTCGTGTGACTTTCTCTGAGCTCAGGGCCTAAGAACATCAAAGTTTTTAGTAATGCTGAGGCAGCCAATAATTTCCCAGTAGCCTCAGCTGTTTAAAATATCGCATCCTGCTTCCAAATAGGAATAGACTGTCAAGACCGCAGTAAACTAATGTTCCCAGTAGCTTCTTAGCATCTGCTAGCGGTTGGTAAAGGTGTTGATTTTGACTGCTAAAGACTAGCAAACCCCAAACAGATGACCAAATTTCTTACACCTAATGTGGGGAACCTGCAGTTTGGAGGCCTCATACGGTCCTTGACCTAGTTCTGTATGATGCTCAGCATTGTCTGCCCTTCCAGATGTTGAAGGCCCAGTCTTGCTCCGTGGACCATTTCTCTGGGAATCACTGTCTTCTACTATGCATGCGTTGTAATCCTTGGACAACTTTCTTACAGATCTTTGCCCAGGTGTATCAAAAGGCTTCCCCATCCCTGCCTTAAGCGTAGCCTTATCGCCACTTCAGTTTTACAAGAGTATAAAATCATAGAGTTGGAAGGGACCCCATCTTTGGTTTCTCCTGACAACAAATGATAAAATGTGTACACTTGCAGTCTTTGAGGTTTACCTTACATGTGTAAAAGCATTAAGACTTACATTAAGGGTAGATTCATGGGCGGGGGTTGTCCATTAACATCTGTGATGGTGGATGCCTTCTGAAAATTTTGGGGACTCTAAAAACCAAATGTACCTTCTCTGCTGCTTGCTTAGTAACTCTGGATTTCATAGCCTTTTCCGTGAAGTGAGGAAAAATGCTCTTCAGGATTTCAGAAATGAAAACAGTAGTGTGTTAAGACTCTCGTGGAGTTTCTGTTTTGGTATCCTTCCCAAGTTTTCTCCAAATGTGAGTTCTCTTACTCTGAAGCACTACTGTAGTTAAAACCTCGGAACAGTTAGGTCTTGGTATGAATATTTACAGTGAGCTACAGAACTGCTACAGTAGTAGATCTTTCAGTGTGGACACGCTCATGGATTCAGTTGCCTTTGGTGTTTGGTAGTTTCTTTCCTCTTAAACTTGCTGGGTTACTAGCTGTCACTAATGAATGAAACATATAATTTGGGAGTTGATGGCAAGGGTTTGCAGTGTACTAACTTTTGTCTTCTGTTTTCCCTCCCTTCTAGTGCCACAATGGCAACTGCACCTTACAACTATTCCTACATCTTTAAGTACATCATTATTGGTAAGTCTAACTATATCCCACCTACAGGTAATCAAAGTAGGTTGGGCCGCTTTCTGTTTCGAGCGTAATTTTCTGCAAGCAAGCGTTAGTGGCTTTCCATTAGGCCAACAGTCTCTTCTGTACTTGGATTACAAAAGGGCACCAAACAACAAGCAGGGTAATGCTTAGTCTTGGTGTATTTTCTTAAACTGTATTTTTTGAACTTCAGTTGGAGCTCTTTAGGCTTCCACTCAACTCTCTCTGTTTTCATGCTTGGAGAAACCGTTGCACTTAATAGATGAATGTATTTTGGCCAGAGTTTGGAAAAATTGCCTTTTGGACTACAACTTCCAGCCAGCATGGGCAGTGGCTGTGTTAACTGAAAAGAATTCTGGGATCTGTAGCCATTAAGGGTAACTTTTCCAAATCTGGCTTTGCTATTGTGATACTTATTTAATTGGTTGGATTGCTGAACACATTTTTAGGAGCTTAACGAGTTTGCATTGTTACGAATTTGTTTGAATTGTTAACATTTTTGAAGTTGTACTGGTTCTCTCTTTCTTTCTTTCTTTCTTTCTTTCTTTCTTTCTTTCTTTCTTTCTTTCTATCTTCTCCCTCTGCTGTAAACCACCTTGTGTTGCAAGATTTGGAAGGAAATTAATGTTGGTAATAGTGGAATGGTATTGAATTATTACTTTAGTTAAAGTTATTGTCCTATTGCTCTTCTTATGCAAGAATTCAGTTTCATGCTTAGAGATGCCTAGCCCTGGTCAACGTGCAGAACTGAACCCTACTGGCTTTTTTAGTCACCGTGTTCTCCCTCTGGAGAAGCACATCATTCGTTCAACAGGGATTCCTTGCCCAATCATTTCTCAGTGTGCAAAGAGCATTTATATTTCCACAGAGATTCAGTTTTGAAAGCCAGGAAGTGAGACTGAGAGGTTTGCTCCAGGTCAGTTCATTCAGTAGCTGTTTTGCCAGGATTTGATCCAGGATTTACATCCAGCACTTGGCACACAACATTCCACTGGCATACCTTGAAAAATGATAGGATGTCATGGAATGGAGAGAGCTTTCGGCTGGACTGGCATACAGTGGCCTTAGCTCCAGACTTCACAGTTGCTTGCAACGGCATCTTAGGCAACAAGGTTTAAATTGAGATCGGCATTCTTCTGCTGGATCCTCCTAGCAAAAGGCTTGTGCTGCATCAGAGTCAGGATCAGCTGAAATAACAGCTCCTTGACCTCTGGTTGCCGTTCTGGCCGTGCTGTGGCTGGCCATCAGGCTGGAGCTTATACTGGGTAGCCCAAATGGAAATACCTGCTTTGCCAGAAGCTCACTGTGTGACTCTGGGCTTGTCTTTCTGCCTAAACCATGTCACAGAGTTCACTATGACAATATTTTTAGAGGAAGTGTAGTTTGTTTTGTTTTTTTGTATTTTACAAAACCTATGGTAGTAATGAAGGGGGGAAATGTAAATATTTTTTTTTTGACAGTATGCAGTGAAGTATTCTTTAGCCATTTATGCACTGCATAAAACCTTTTCTCTGGCAGCTTTTAAGCACGGTATGTGTGTGTGTGCGTGCACATGTGCTGCTTACTTAATGAGGAAATGGAGCGGGGAGAAAGTTCAGGCAACAAAAATGTGCGAGGTCTGTGTTTCCAGGGGAAGAATAAAGAGGATGCACTGTATTCGTGGGCCTATCTTCCTTGTGGTGCCCCGGAGACCAGATCAGCTGCATCTTCATCATTGGACTTGTCCTCTCCCCACTGGTCAGCAGCAACCCCTCCTTGGACTTGAAAGCTGCTGGAGTGGAATTGTGGAGAATACATGCAATTGTGTGAGCCCCATCTGACTGATGTTGGGTCTTGGCCAATGTCGTAGCCATGTAGTCAGTTGTTACTATTTTGTTGTTGGTGTATGTCCTCAAGTTGCTTTCTTACTTATAGCAACCCTAAGGTAAACTTGTCATGGAGTTTTCTTGGCAAGATTTGTTCAGGCGGGGGGTGCCTTGGCCTTCTACTGAGGCTGAGAGAATGTGACTTGTCCGAGGTCACCCTGTGGGTTTCCATGGCCAAGTGGAGGTTTGATGCCTGGGCTCCATAGCTGGCCATTTCTTCTTTTCTTAAAAGAGTCCTACTTGGAACTTTTTAATAAGCAAGAGTGGGGATTATACTTTAGTCTTTCAGGGAAAAAGCACTGTCTTATTCCACAGTTGGCCTCTGCAGTAGATATTAAATCACATATAGCAATGGGAATAGTCAAAGGCCATTTCTGAAACACTAACTTTCTCTCCCTTCTTTCCATCTCTTCCTTTTTAATAGGAGACATGGGTGTAGGAAAGTCCTGCTTGCTGCACCAGTTTACAGAAAAGAAATGTAAGTGTGTGTGCGCATTTAGCTGCTTTGACTTTAGTAGTAATCCTTATTGTGGCCTTTTTTTCTCTGTCCCAACATGAAAGGGTTGATTTACGCTTCTGTGATACCACTTGGCTTATCTGGGAATAGTAAAGCTGAGGGAAAAATACTTAGCAAGATTGCATGAAAGTGTTGTGATTAACAAAGTTTAACACCTTTTGCTTTCAAATTTAGTTCATCTCATAGCTTGCAAAGGTTATTTTTTGGAGTAACAGAATTCCCCAGCCAGCATGGCCGGTGACCATGCTTGCTGGAGAATTTGGGGAGTCTTAGTCCGAAAAGTGAGCTTTTTTACAAGGTAGCTCAGCCTCTGTCTTAAACAGTTTTGGAAAAGCATCACTTTCAGACAAAGCATCTTTATGAGGCAGCTCAGAACAGACATGCAACCAACGCATTGATTACTGAAGGCTGAATGGCTGGCCATTAGTGTGGTTCACTTTATTTACTGAAAAGTATTAACTCTCTTTCCGTCTCCTAAGGCTCAGTGTAAATTCATTTTTTTAGTTCAGTTGTAGGGTTTCCTGGAAGTATGGTGCTTCCGGGTATGCTGTCTCCTTTTCCTTTTACGAGGACTGTGGGCTTAAAATTGGGAGGCTGGTGTCCAGCAAGGCCTCAGTATTTGAGTGTGTCTGCATCTTGTCTTCCTGGGGACCTCTGGATGGAAGCCCTTGGTCACCTGAATCTCTCTCTGTTTGGCAACAGTTATGGCGGATTGTCCCCATACAATTGGCGTGGAGTTTGGTACAAGAATAATTGAAGTTAGTGGCCAAAAAATTAAGCTGCAAATCTGGGATACAGCAGGACAAGAGCGATTCAGGGCTGTCACACGGAGCTATTACAGAGGAGCAGCTGGCGCTCTTATGGTCTACGATATTACTAGGTAAGATGTCTTTCTGGTGCTGGGTATTTTCTGTGAGCTTGCCCGTTCCCAGCATTGCCATAACTTAAACCTGCAGTAGTCCTGTAGCTGCTGTTGTGGTGAACTAGAGAAGATTTGAGTCTTCTAGTTTTTAGTAATGTAAAGACTGTCTTGCTTTGATCAGGCCAGAGGTGGGGGTGGGGCAAGCATCTTCTCTCCAGCAGGGCCCAGCCTCATGGTTTTAAATCTTTCAAGATTCCTGAAGTTTTCTTAAGCAGAGTACCAGCAATGAAAGACAAGATGGTCTCTGTCAGCCCTGGAGCAGCAAGTTCTCTAATTTGTGGATAGGGCCAGGTTGCCCTCTTCCTTACCATGATGCCCTTCTTGTTCGTTGAACTCGTGGCGTGCAGTAGAGACCAGAATGATGCTTTCCAGAAACCCTCAAGTGGGCCATAAAATCAACAGCCCTTTCTTACTGTTGTCCCTTGCCCCAAACTCCCATCTCTGTTAAATGGTCATTGTGCAAGGAGATGCCTCTCTGGCAGCACCTGTCACCACAACTCGAAGTGGATTCCATAGGTTATGCATTGCACAGCCTTCTGTTCTGCAGCTGAAGGAGATGCCTTTTTTTGTGTTAGCGGTAGTATTCTTACAAGCATTGTACCTGCCAAGAGTTTTCAGTGGGCTTTAATGGGTTTTAGAGAACTGTGTCTTAACAGATTTCCCCTTGAAAATCAGAAAATGAAAATGGCAGAAGTCTCTTCTGTTAATAGCTCAGTTTTACTGCCTCATTTGGGAGGAAAAGACATGATCTTACGTTCTCTCTGCCACTCCCCTAAAAAGGGAAGAAGCTGGCATATTAATCATGTTGAAATCCTTTTAAGTATTAAATCTTTAATGTTTATTTATTTTTTCCTCTCTTGCAGAAGAAGCACGTATAATCATCTAAGCAGCTGGCTGACAGATGCAAGGAACCTAACTAATCCAAATACTGTGAGTTTGGCTCTTTAAAAATAATGGCATCAAAAGTTAATTTGAATTAACCCCTCTGAACAAATCTTACCAGGAAAACGCTGTGATAGGTTTGCCTCAGGGTCGCCGTAGGTTAGAAACAAAGGCACACAACCACCGCCACTTGAAGGAGAAGCCATACTTAATTTCTTTTCGTTCCCAATTGTACCTACTACCCAGAAGAAAATTGGCCTCGTATCAAAGAGGGATGCTCTTAACTCCCAGCCTCAGTGATTTTAAAGCGGCCTTTGCTGATTAAATCAACTAAAAGCTAAAAATTTAAGGCTGCAACTCTGATTAAAAGGTCTTGTCACAAAGCATAATTCTAAAATAGCTAGGGTATCGTTGGCACTGGAAAAGTTTGGTTACGTTGCATCTTCATCATTTTTTTAACAAATAAACTTCTGTAGTTGTTAGGAACAGTGGAAAAATTATGAATTATTCCTTGCCAGCATAAAATAAAGTTAGGGGCTGGAGATGGTAGGGAGAAAAGGGAAGGAGAGCGGTTGAAAACAGTCAAGGTGTCATATTGCAGTGAGCTTATCTGGTCTTACACCTCTCCCTCTCAGTGGGGAGATGTTGAGATTCTGGCCTGTGTTTGTCCCAGTTCTGAAGTAGCTTTAGCTAGTTGGACAGTGCTTCAGAGTCCCCATGGGAAGCTCACCTGTGCTGTGCACAGCAGTGTTCTGGGAGGCAGACTGGCACTAGCCACGCCGTGAAACAGCCAGGCGGAGTGGCCCCTCTCTTCTTGCCTGTTGCTCTTGGTCAGGGGTTTCATTTGGTCAGATTGTTCCGGAGGTCAGTGGCATTCCTGTATCTGCTGAAGTGCACTGTAGTCTCTAAAACTTACGCTCTGTAAATTTTCTTAGCATTTATGGTGGTGGAAGATATGCCCCTTGCCCCCGGTCACAAATTAACTTCCTGGAAATTCTTCTGATCTCTATTGTTGGTGGGGGTTCCCTTGCCTTCACTGTGGCATTAACAGTGAATTATACGCAGCCTGCCCTGATTTGGTTTTGATCTGGTCTTTGCAGCAGTAATTCTAGCTAGCCAAGCTCACTTCCTCTTTTGTGTGACGTTTATTGCATAATGAGCACTTGTTTGAGCAGAGAAACTGAAGCGTGTCACTCAGCTGTCTTAGTTCTGGCAGTGTCTCACTTCCAGTTTGCTTGATTAGGAACCCTTTGCGTTAGGAGCCCTTCTTATAAGTTCCTTTGCATCACAGGAGGGCTTAGGTAGCAGATTGGAGAAGATGCTTGGAAGGAGTTATTACTAGCAATGTGGCTGTAGCTCATGGGCCAGGATTGGCTTGTGATTATTGACCGCTTTCCTTTGGCCAAAGCTGTTTACTGAGACCTCTGTGCCTTGTCTTGGAAAACAGGTGATAATTCTTATAGGAAATAAAGCGGATCTGGAAGCCCAGAGGGATGTGACGTATGAAGAAGCCAAACAGTTTGCTGAAGAGAATGGTGAGTGTGGACGATGGCAGAAAAACCCTGAGTGGTTGGACAGCGTGGAATAAGGCCAGAGCACCTTTGGGTCTCCCAGCTGTAGACCTCACCGTACAAAGGGCAGTTCTTCTTCATGAGGACTGAAAGGGGAGGTGGGGTACTTCGAATTTCTACCTATGCTAAAATTTCATTTTGTTTTTAAACAGGGTTGCTGTTTCTTGAAGCAAGTGCAAAAACGTAAGTGGGGTAATCTCTGGATACTGACACTGTATGAATTCATAATTTCACTTGCAAAAAAGATTTTTTCAAGAGGTCTGCTGGCTTAATGGCCTTGGCTACTGCCTTTTTCAGTCCTTGTTCACACGGGTGAATTGACCCTTTTGGTACATGACATATAGGGTGGATTGGCTGCATCTACAGTAGTTCTCTAGTCTTCCTATCCCAACAGTGCTTTAGGGCTCAGCTTTCATTTCGGATGCTTAGGTGACTTCACTTTTACCTTTTTCTCGGGCCTTTTTCCCACCCTTAGTCTCTCCAACCTGTTTCCATTGTTTGCTCTCTGTATTAACAGCTTTTCTTCTCCCTTACTCTTTTGAGATTAACTTTGCTGCCAGACTTTCCTTCCCTCACGCTGGCTTCCTGTGTCTGACCTTTGCTTGTTAAAATATTTACGAATATTAAGTGATAGCAGTAGCTGAGGGCTTTGCAAAGGACAAACAGTGTTCAGCTCATAGGTATTTGGATCTTATACTTCACAATTATGTTGCTGCTTGAGGTGTGAGTCCTCTCCTTTGTGTGATAGTAAGCAGTAGTTTTGGCAGACTGAGGGGACTGCTGAAGACAGTTGGCTTTCCAACTTCATGGAAATTACAGCTAAAATGAGATAATATGTTGGCGTCTGAATTTTTTCAGGCAGCACTGCTGCATGAATTAGAAATTGTTGTGTACGTGACAGCTAGGATCTGGTTGGGATTGCAGCATTACGTGTTGTGGATGCAGAAGGCAATATTTATGCATTATATTGTTGCCTGATTTCAGGTCAAGTGGGGTATTACCCTTTGGAGTGAGAGCGGTGACTTCTCCCAGCTAAAGCAAGACATGTTTACAGAAATCCAGCTCATGTTTAGATTGCGTTGACAGTGTTAAGGTGGCCAACACAAAACAGCTACAGTACCCAAAATGGCATTGTGCTAGCTGATTAGCTCGTTAAAAGGTTGCTCTGAAAGCCCCTTGCTTGTGGCAACTAAACTGTAAAGCTCCAGAGCCAACCTTGAGAGAGGATAGAAATTTCTGACCTGTTGTTCCTGGATTCTGAATGGCGAACTGTGTGTAATCCCTTGTGCAACAGTCCCCATCTGTTCTAAATTAATGTTGCTAACGGCTTTTTCTTTTCTTTTCTTTCCAGAGGAGAGAACGTTGAGGATGCATTCCTAGAGGCTGCCAAGAAAATTTACCAGAACATCCAGGATGGGAGCCTGGATCTTAACGCTGCAGAGTCAGGTGTACAGCACAAGCCTTCGGCTCCCCAGGGTGGCCGGCTAACCAGCGAACCCCAGCCCCAGAGAGAAGGCTGTGGCTGCTAGTGACCTCAGTTCCTTGGCTCTGTTTCCTGACCTTTCACCTCTGTTAGGAGCACCTCTGCTTCAGTTTTCCTCTGTACATCTTACCGGGTTTAATTAAAACTCCTGAGGCAACAGTTTAACACAGTACTAAACTGCTAAAAAAAAAAGTAAATAAAATAAGAGAAACTTAGATGTAATCAGGTTATCAAAGGCAAGTAGAGTCATATCCTCTCCCTGCATGGTAAATCTAGAAGTCTTTAATGCCCCCCCCATATGATTGTCCTTGTGAATAGATGTCACCAATTCATGATTTATAAAACAGAGCACTGATGCTGGACCTCATGATTTTTATTCTTACTCTCCTTCCTCTCTGGCAAGGCTTCATCTCTCTCTTTCTGTCTCTCTCTCTCTTGTAAGGTTTAACTTCATTAGCTGCAGCCTTTCTTCCTGATCTGTAACTGGTCTGAATCTGTCCCTTTTTAATAACAGAAAAAAAAGTTGATTTGCTATGAGACAACTTCAAGGGTAGAATGGGATCTTGCCTAAGGTTCCTTTTATTGGAAGTTGGTGGGGTGGGGTGGGACTCGCTGCAGGGGCGTACGTCTTTCTCCATCTTGGCCTAGCACATGGCGAATATTCTCTCTTGTGCTCTGTAGCTTGACGCTGCCTCTTCCTTCTCACCATTTTTAACATTTAGCGGCCCTTGTTAACAGAACGTAAACATGTATACATTTTGAAGGAACCTAGCTAACAATTTGAAAAAAAGTACATCCTGTGTATAGGATTTCAACGAAGAAAAACAGAACTGATTTGCTGGCATTAAAGCTATAGATAAATGTATCGGTCTGTACAGTTCGACCTCCCAACGGCCACATCACCCCTGCTTAGTACCTGCAGTGCACTGACCATTGGCTTAACTCTGTGATGTTGGCAGCATTTGAAGGTTGCGCTTAGGAAGCTGATTCCTGCTCCAGTGCAAGAATCCTCTACTCCAGTGCAGCGGCACCTGCCCCATCCTCTCCGCACCGCGGCCAGCCTATTGCTGTTTTCGTTGATGCTCCTGATCTTGTGCAATTGATGGTGTGCTAACCTGCTCTCCCCCCCTTTTCTTGGTAAGACGTTTGCATTTAATCCAGCTTCATTTCCTGCCTTATTGTATAGGAAGGCTGGACTCTGTTGCACATCTTATGCTTTTATGGAAGGATTCCCCCCTCTCCCCTTAACTGGACTGTCACAAGCCTTTTACTCTGTAGGGATTTCAGACTATACTGTGGCATTTTGACACTACAGCTGAATGGGCTTCCGCACCACCTCCTTGGGTCCTCAAGAAAGAGCACATTCAGAGTGATTGTGTACATGCAGACCTGTCTTTCTCCCTGGGTTGGAGCCACCTCTTGAATCTGTACTGTACTTCTTTCCATGGCAACCTGGCTTTTCTTTTTTTAAAGGGCAACAAATGGTTAAGCATGATCGAGGCAAGATGAGCATGTTCTGAACATATTGATAGCAGTGTTTCAAATAACGCAAACATTTTAAAAAAAATCCCTGTAAAGACACTAAAGCAAGGCCATGTTCCAATATGTAAAAGCGAAGGGTGATAACCAGCATATTTGTACAGTCAATGTTAAATAAAAAGCCAAAACTGGAATGTGCAAATGATTAGTGTTTTGGTAACCTGTGCACTGTCCCTTGGTGTGTGTCCTTTCGTTTGGCTCTGGTTAGGTCTCTCCTTTCCTTAAACCTCAAGATTCTTATAATGAGTGTTACAAAAACAGCGGCTTACGAATTGCACCAGGTGGGGAGTTTTGCCCGGGGACCATGAGCTGTTGACACAATTTTAAGTTTGGGCAAAGGCAATCATTTCCTGCCACTTCCTGGTGGTGCAATACCCCCTCCTCGTATTCCCCAAATTTGAAGATTCAGTAGGGTTTTTTTTTTGTTTCTGTGACAGGACTAATTTGGGCTGCTGTATTCATTTAATGTAACAATGCTATTATCTAAATATTTGTAAATAAAGTACCTGTATCTAGATAAAATGACAGTAGTCATTCTTTAATGACATACGTTTCACGGGTATGAACTGAGACTGGAAATGAATATACATTCTTCCCTGATAACATCATACCACATGTACAGGCTTTAGACCTATGGAATTCTTTCAGGGTCTCAATTTCACACTTTCCTACTTAGTTTCTAACAGTACTGCGAGTTATGTAGCCCAAGTTAAACATAGTACTTGGCCTGTGGCTTTTAAACTGCAAGTTGTGGGTTTGTTGTTAGTCCCCAGATCGCTCGGTGGGAAACTGCTTGCACAAACAAGGAATGCAGAAATGCTACTTTGGTGGCTTAGCACCTTGAGTCTAGCTCAGAAGTGGACAGGCTGCAGCCCTGTAAAATCAGACTCTACCCCCTTTAAGCCCTAGGCAGCACAGCCGATTGTTAGGGACGACGGCAGTTTACTTGCCTTCTGTAAGAAAAAACTGTCATGTAAGAGTGACATCAAGACAGAGAGACTGCCATAACCATGCTGAAATATCTTGAAGATATTGCACACTTTTGCAGATGAACTGCTTTGAGAGCTGCTGTTGGCAAAAAGTAAGGCTATAAACGTAAGTAACAGAGAAACTTTTAAGTCTTTGCACATGTTTAAGAAACATGGGCTTAAATCCTATTGTTAATTCTAACAGGAGTAGAGCCTCAGAGGTACCTTTCTGTTGACTCACCATGTGACAATGGATCCAGTGTCTACTGCACTTTGGTCTAATCAATAAGATCCAAGCCTTTGTCTGCAGCGCTAATTTGATTCCAGTTAATATACTGGAGATATCCATCGCTCAGTTTTTCCTTGACAGATAGGCAAAGGAAGCAGAAGAGGTAACGGTATTTTCTCACGTTTTATTAAGAAAATATTTTATCCACTAGAAAAATCTCTTTGAACATTGGTAAAAAGCTTGAATGTATTTACCCATGTATAAATAAATCCATGCATCTCTCTCGAAATGTACTTGGATGCTCAGAAATGTATTTTTCAGTGCTTCAGACGCACGAGTATAAATGTCACAGTTCACAAAAACAGGACATTCAACCTAATGCACATAGGGCATAAATCTTGAGATCACAGCTGAAATGTCTCAAGGACTGCTAAGTGGGACTTAGAAGAAAATGAGGTAGTAATCTTCAGGTATTTTTGAACCCGTGTTATTGGCGCTGGCCCCACAAACATTAGTTGGGTATGTCACTGCTTTTCTACAATTAGAAAAAAATTAAATGATTAGTTTTCCAGGAGTGATGCTACATAGAAACTGTATCAAAGGGCAAATGAAGCAATTATATCTTACCTGTTTTGGTGGATTGTGTGTTGTATTGATGGGTAACTTGAGTCTGTGATGAAATACCAGTCACTGTCCTGGAAGGCGATTTTGCAAACTACAAAAGAAATTGGAGTTCCAAGAGTCAAGAAAAAGGAAAAATAAAAGCACACCTTTCACTTGCGGCTTTGGTTTTCTATGCCTTTGGGTTCAGGGCAGAGGTGGGAAGCGAGGGAAGACTGGGTGGGGGCACGTTAGCCCTCTCTAAGACCATGGCCTGATCCAGGGGCCCCAAATGTGGTTGAAATGCCCTCTTCACCCCCTAAAGATCGTTTTTAGGAATTCTGGAGCTAAATAAATATTTTTTAAAAAAATTGCATTCCCCCCCCCAGAGGAGCTGCACGTGGCCTGTGAGCCATACTTTGACCTGACTTAGGGATACCAACAACAAGAGAGCTGGGTTTTTTTGTTTGTTTTAAAACACTATATTCATATGATTCACAATACCAAAATGTTTTGTAAAACTCAAGGCTATGGTGAACTTATTTCTCCAAGACAAGAGAAGGGAAAGAAAACATTCCGTGAATAACTTTATTTGAGCCCACTGGCTCATAGGACAGCCAGGCTTTTGCCGCCTCCTTCCTCCGTGCTGGAGCTTTGGCCTCAAATTCCCTAAGTGCCAAAAAGGTGGATTTATTAAACTGCTTAGCCTTGGCCCCCAAACATTTTTTCTTAGTGTCATTTCCCATCTGTTTCTGGGCAGTGATGGTGGAGAAAACCAGTAGAAGAGGGAAGATTTGCTCTACGGATGAGGCACTCTGTCAGCTGAGGTCAACCTGGAAGAGAATGCCTCGGGAAAATAATGTTCATAAAGAATTTTGCTCCCAAGTGGTGAACTCGCAGATGAAAGTGCCTTCTAATCCCTCATCTGTCTTGTTCTCCACAACTAGAGGACATCTTTGTGCTCACCAGACTGGTTACAACACGCGACCAGAGTTCCTGACAGTTACCAAAAAGTTGCATTACACCCATCTTGCAAGATACTTGGTGGTGAGGGCTGGACCACCATCATTTAGGGGTGAGCAAAGTGCATGCAGCCCCCCAGAGGTTAAAAACAGGTAATTTACTTAATATGTTTTTGATTTTTAAAATTATTGCTACTGTATTAAATTGATTTCCTTGTGAGTCACCTTGAGATCTTCAGATATAGGGCAAGATATAAATATTAGAATAAACAAATAACTCCTCAATACCCCAAAATGAGCTCTAGGGGATGTGGAGGGCATTTCCACTACATTTGGCTCCCCTGGAGTAAAGACTTTGTGAGATATTTGGGGAAAAAATGCCCTCTAGAGCATTTTCCACCACATTTTGTCCCCCCAACCCAGTTTAGGCTTAATAAAGGCCTTTATTAAAAGCAGAAAGTGATATCAACTCACACGCCCTGTTGTTACAAAAAGGCCCCTTTGGGGCCCAAAATGGCCTCTGCAAGCCTACTAACATGGTGAAATACCCCCCCCCATTTCACTTAAAAGGCATTTTTTGGGATGGCGGTGGGAGGAGTGCAGCCCCCAGCTTTCCAAGGTTGCCCATATCTGATCTAGATCAAGGGAGAGCAAAGTCTGAGCCTCCAGATGATGAATTGCAGCTGTTGTATCACAGTTTCAACTTGAGTGTCTCAGATATAATCATGATTGAATTGTAGAAGGACTCCTGAAACTGGGCCAGTTAAAAGTATGCATCACAGAATGAAATCCTAACAACTAAGGCATGCCAAAATTCTCTGTTAAAACCTCAAATACCGTTATGATCAAATCATTTCAGATGGGACAAAAACAGAGATGCATCAGAACAACGTGCAGGAGAAAAGCCAATGCCAGAGACTTCAAGTGTCTCATTGCCCAGTTGAACTCAAGGCTACATCTCTTCTTCCCCTAGAAAGCCCACCAGCCTAACCGGAAACCAAGCCTTGCCCTAGCCGTTGGCTAAAGAAAGGCAAGGAGCTTTGCAGGAAATCGCTTAACCCAACAGTGACCTCGGGGCAGCAAAAATGAAGGAAAAACATTTGCTTCAGCCATCAGCCAGAGCACGAGTCTCTGCCCTCAGCCAAAGTAAATTAAGGATCTGCAAACAGGACTTGAGCCAAAGCGAGGATACAAATCTTAAAATGAAAACAGAAAAGCTCTCATATTCAGAAAAGTAAAAAAATCCAGCTTCAAAGAAAAGCTTACCTGGCTCTTTATAAGGTTCAGCTCTTCATGCAAAGAGTCCGTTAACCCTGAAGAGTTTAAGGACCGAAATGGCGAATCCGTCGAAGTGCTGCTAACCAGTTCGTCTAATGCATCCACTTGCCTCTTCAGGCTGTGGAGAGTGCCTTCCGTCTGCTGCTTTCCTTTAATTAACACTTCCACTTGCTTTGACATGCATTGCCGAAGCCGAGCCTTAATGATAGAAACATTGAACCCACAGTCAGGATTCTAGTTTATTAGATGAGTATTGCAATAAAAGCAAAGGTGATTATGCTTTTCAGAACTGTGCCCTCCCCCTGCACTCCTGCAAGGAAATATGGAGAAAGTTATCTGTTTCAGTTTACGTGAGGTATGTTGCTCCTAAAATATGGAGTATCAGAAAAGAGGGGGGAAAGTGGAAAGACATTTGGGGCAAGTAGTGACAGGCAGGAGTCCTCTCTGAATGTATGGAATGCTACAGAGTCAGAAGGTTATGGAGAGAGTGAGTGCAGTGTAGCGGCTTGAACGCTGGACTACAACTCTGGAGAGTAGGGTTCGAATCCCTACTCAGGCACAGAAACCCACTGGGTGACCTTGGGCACATTGCCCTCTCTCAACCTCAGAGGAAGGCAAAGGCAACCCCCGCCCCCCTGAACAAATCTTGCCAAGAAAACCTCATGACAGGTTCACTTTAGGGTTGTAGCAAGTCAGAAATAACTTGAAGGCGCACAACAACAACACGTCTTGGGAATGCTTTAACTGTGGATTTTCTGTATTTGATGGAGTAGACTAGATGAGATTGGGGTCACTTCCAACTTGAGTTCCCAATTCTATGGCCATGAACACTGTGGGCATATTTCAGCAGTTCCCTCCCCCTAAACCTGGGCTGGCCCCATGCAACCCATTTAAAAATACCAATTTTTTAAAACAACCAAGTTGACCCCCAGCCACTTCCACTTTTATTTGCTTGTTTTCTGGCAGTCCATGTGGCCTGCAGAGGGCCCAGCGTGCAGAAAAACTGGACCCTGATCAACAGCAGTCATCCACCCCTGCCGTAAATAGAAGGGTGCTCTGTCTCACTGATTCACATCTTACCCAGTTAAAAGGGGCTCTAGAGGCCTCTGAATATAGAACAAAAACATCCTGTTCCACACATGCTAGAACTTCACCAAGCTAGTAGTGCTGCACACAAACTGCTATTACCCTGAGCCGATCTTCATGGTGCTGCAGTTTTTCTCGGCGTGCCTTGCCCCTCCACTGTTCATCCTTGAGGGGAAAAAGAAGAGGTTGCAAGAGATTTTTGTGCTGTCTAGCGGAAGGCAGTGCCAGAAGTGTCCATATATAAGTGGTCCACCCACTTCTGTGAGGGTTCGGGGTGCAGAACCCTTGAAAATTGCAAATAATTCCCTCCTCCCGCAATTCCCGCTCCCATTCCCTTGCCTTTTGTCCAGGTCCTTGCCCTCTTCTGCACCCAGCAAAAAACAAGGGAGTGGGAGGCACGAACCTCACAAATAATCAAATATGTGAAGCTCAAACCCGCAAATGTGGAGGAAGGACTGTATTTGCAAGCTGTACATAAAACATAGTTGTCTTGAAACCACAGACTAGCATAGGTCTCAACGTGGAAGCCACTGGTAATATAGGCTAGAAATAGAAGGCACCTGCAGTTACTTTGTTCACCTACCAAACCTCGCTTATAAACCCCGGAACTCTCCCAAAGGCTAGGGATTACATTTTTTAAAAAGCAGGTTTCCAGATTTTAGGTCAGAATTTAGAAACAAGGTTTCTGAAGAGCGGACAAAAGGGAGAAGGAGATTTTCAGAAACACAGTGGCTGAAGTCTCACAATGGATTGTGTAGCATAAATCTCTCTATGTCGGAACTACACATTGGTTGTTCTACACAATCTTTTCAGCTGGCAATATTGTCCAAAGGTGTGTACAAATAGACAGCTGGATGTGCAGATGCAGGCAAAATGGCACCACGTGTTCAACTCTGATTCCACATCCTTGAGTTGAATGTTCTGCATCGCACAAAAAATGGCCAACTGCTTCTGGCAGGGAAGCTGCACATGCATAAGCCACCAACAGGATTTGGGCCACTGTGAGAAAAACTCTCTGTAAATGTGACTTTCCAATGCAGACACCATCAGATTGGGGAATATGTGTGGATTCCTGCCTCAGACAGACACCATGCTGTGCCTAAATACAGGAAGGGTGACTTTTGCTTCTTCTATTTGTACAGCATTCTGATAATTGAACCTGCATAGACTTTTAACATTGATTTTAGTAGGGGTGTGTTTACCGTGATGTGGACTTTGGCTAGGTCCAGCTTTTCATCAAAGCAGAGCATTCTTGCCTCACTGTCTGTGAATGGATAGTTTTCCTTCAGACTTTCCTCGTCACTCTGAGCTTTTCCATTTGCTTCACAGTGAGCCTCTGGATCCTGTGTCAGCTCTGGAGGAGACTGGCTCAGATCCTTCAAACCGGTCCTAATTTTGTCCTTCACTTCCAGCTTCAGCATCTTCATGGCGCCCCTCACTTCCTTCTGGCGTTTCTCCAAGTCCTCTTGATTCTTCACCTACGTGACAGGATACAAGGACAAACGTGCCACTTTGTGGAGACTAGCAAGGACTAGCAACCCATTTACCAACAAGATTCAGCGGAGACGTTTAGCAAGCCCTAGACAACTGCCTGCCGCAACACATACAGCCACTAGTGGGCTCCCTATATGAGAAGAAATGCCTCTCTCTGTGAGAGCTGCATACTATGGACCCACTGCTGTGATGGATCTGTTCAGAACCACCATACTCCCCCACATCACAAAAGCTGCCAAGTCTTTGAATCCTGGGGGAGGCACTAGTTCATAGTCAGCCCCTCTATGCAATCCTGCTTGGCTTGGTTTTGATCCTGCCAGTACTGTGGGAGGAAGTCTCATGAAGGCTGCTACGTACCACGCTCAAACCTGTTATGTGGCTGCTGCCATTTTTATGAAACAAATGGCTGGGTAAAATAGTTAAGGTGCAGAGCTTTGTACTTTTTTTTAATCATGCAGACACAGTAACAACAGAAAGGGGGATTAATTTATCAGATGACAAAGACAACCTCAGCCAGCAACATAATCCAGTTTTGGTTCTCAAAAATCAAACATCGGACTTTTACTAGAGCCATGCAGACTTCCAGTTTCTACTGTTGATAGAGACAAAGCTTCTTGGAAAGCAAATGTCACTTTCAATAGGAGGCAAGAGAGGCCATGTGATCCTGACAGGCTGAAGCATTCCTAACTTGCACTGAGTTCAGCAGAGAAGATCTGAGCACATGCTCCACTCAGACTAAAGTCAACGGGATGTCAACAGCACTTCACATCCGACTGAGCTCACAGATTTTATAGATGCATATAAAAAGAAGCTATGAGTTATAAAACACTCAGCGCTGATCACTCAAGCTAGCCTGGAAGCTGTTTCTATGTAAGAAGATATGAGTTCAGCTGGATCAAGGTCTCTGTACTCCAGTAACCTACTTGCCACAGGCACCAATTAAATGTCCCTGGAAATCCAAGTAAAGGATGATGCCATGAGATCTCCCCTGCTGACTGTCTTCAAGTAAGTGTCAAGCAGGTGCAAAACGCCTCTGCAGATGGATAGTTGTTGGGTCTGTGCCTAACGGCTTCATACAGATTCCTCCTACGTTATGGATTTGTTAAAATTCCCTTTCAAAGCTAGCTAAAGCACTCACCCATCACCGTATTACACGGCTGTGAACTCCATAGATTCATTCCGTGCCATGAAAAGAAACCCGATTTCTATTTGTCCAGAATCTGGACTATTATTGCTGGAGATAAAAAAATTCCCTGCTGTACAGAGTCTACTGTACAGGAGAGAGAATGGGAAGATTCAGGGGAGAAGGTGTCCCTTATGCTTTTTCCAGCGTGAACTGAATCAAAGGAAGATAAGTTGTGGCATCCAGGTCAATACCTGTGACTTGAGTTGCATGTACTCATCTTGGATCTGGCCAAGGTCCTTCATCAACCGCGTTGCTCGTTGGTGATTGTCTTGCACTACTCGCTCTAATGCGGCCACTTCCTTCTGCAAAGAATGGTTCTCCTGTTTCTGTTCCTAAAATTGAAAACATGGATGGTGATAGCTATTCCTTTCAGTTTCCTTCCCTTGAAACAAAACCAAACATGACAAGTTCCCCTCTGATGGGACTCAGGCCAAGGCAAATGGCACTGAGTAATGTATGTGTGGCACAGGGATATAAAACTTCAATTACTTAGTCTTCACATTCAAGAATTATTTCCACTGTTTTCTTCTCACTGTGGGAGACAACCAGGATTTCTACACAATATTCTCCACAAGATATAGAGGGAAATTATCCTGTGCAGAAATACAAGTGGTTTTTTCTGTTTCTCTATGTTTCTCTAGAGAAAAACCATTGCATTTCAGTGCCAAAAAATCACCCAGAACACTTCAGGATGTCAAGATACAGAGATCAAACTGCACAATAGTTTTACCACTGTTTTATTCTTCCCAGTGGTGTTTCCTAAGTATTGGGAAATTTTTTCCAGCCAGGAAATGAGTAACGACAACTATTCTTCCTCTCCTTAGCATGGTGGGGCATCCAAAGAAGAGCAAGCGTAGTAGGTTAGTGACTAAACTGTGACTCAGAAAGTTTCCAGATCAAATCCTACCTCTGCCATGAATTCAAGAGGCTGCTTAAGAAATATCCTCTCCACCTATAATACTGACTTACAGAGTTTTTACAAAAGTTATTGACATTAGCATAGGTGAAATATTCTGAACCCTAAAAAAACTCTACAATGAATTCTGAGAAGAAATGCAGCTTGGACAAATGGGGCCAAAGAAGGGGCAGCGCTGAGGATCCCAACAACTCTTGTTTTCCTTAAACAGAAAAGTATAACTAGAGTAACTGAAAACATTCTTCACCACAGCAAGAACGTACATGAAGAGACTTTTCGAACTGTGCCTTCTGCGTCTTGATGGTTTCCTTCAGGCTTGCTATTTGCTTTTCAGCCTTTGTCCTTTCAGCTTGGATCTTGTCGTGGAGCATGTTCTCCTCGGTCTTTGAGAGCTGGAGCTCCCGCTGGAGGGATAAAACCTCACTTGCTTTTTCTTGCAACTTCAGTTCTTTCTCAGAGAGCTGGTGTCCTGAAAGTAGATGATTCAGCTTGGGTCACCAAAAAAGTCAGAGACAGGTGCCAAGCTTCAGCCTTCCACCTACTAATATACCCTCACAATTGTATACATTATGGATTCATCCTGCTTCTTTTCCAATATATTGTCAACAGCACTTCATGGTTCTCTTTCTGAGGCCACACAGTGAGCTATGTGGCAGGGTGTATTTGAAACTGCACTTCCCCATCTCTAAAATAAGGCCTAAGTGTCACACAGATTCTGTGAGGGCTTGTTCTACAAATATTGCTATCTGAGGCCCTAGGGAATACACAGAATTGTTAATCAATATATACAAATAGATCCATGGCTATAACCTAAGGTCCAACATACGTGTTTTTTGGATGGTTTCTTCAAGGGCTAAGCGCCAGGACTCCTCCTCTTGAAGCTTTCGGATCAGTCCTTCTGCCTCTTGAACTTTGGCAACCACTTGTTCCAGTTGGCACTGCTGCTCTGCCAGCTCTTGTCCCACCTGCTGCTTCTGATCCTTCAGTTTTGCTGTGCACTCCTCCAGCTTCTTTTCTTCAAGCTGCGTGTCCTCCTGAAGGCGCTGAAGGATCTAGGCAGAGACAGTAGGCTGAGAGTTAATCTTTCTTGTTTGAAGGAGCCCACCTTAATGAATGGCTGCTCTTTTTTCTCACCACTTAAGGGCCACAGGGCCCCCAAGTCCTCCCTTTCAGTTAACAGGGGTCGGGGAGGCATTTGGCCTTACATGCCCTGTCACTCTACAAAGACACTGATCTCTCCCTCACTTCCCCAAGAGTCTCACAAGTGGAGGAAATTATGTGAAGGGAGAGACCTGTGCTGGCAGGGGGAATCAAGAAAATCATTTTGTGGAGAGTCACTGAGAGCAAACACTAGTTCACATTCAAGGTGTACCCACTGTATTTGGATCCAGAGAGGAACTGAGTGCAGTGGTGGGAGCAGAAGGTACCAGGGTCAATCCTGGCTATTGCTAGTCAAGAGGGCTTGGGAGGCTCCTTGTCTTGGGAGCCGCTGCCAATCAGAACAGGAAACTGCAAAGTTCGTGGACTAATGTTTAGTTTCATGATAAAACAGCAGTGTCCCTACAGGTTCCTAGGGCCAGGGAGTTCTTATTTTCTCAAATGGGCAACTACCCTAAAAGAGGAGGTAGTAAGAATAGGTCTTTCATACGTGGGAGATTTCATTTACAGAGTGATAGCTGAATGAAAGACTGTGTGTGCCACAGTGATGAGGTGCAGGGTTAAGTTCCTGACATCTTTAATTTAAAATATCATGGCTAAAAGACCCATTGGTCCAGGAAGCTGGCTTTAAAGATCAACAATTAAAATAGGAATGATCCTTCCTGATATTATGGTCGATGGGATTTTTTTCAACATGCTGAACACCTTAGCTGAACACACTCATAATATGAGAGAGTGGATTGAACCTGGATACCTTCTCTTGTTTAGCTCGCTGCAGCTCCCGCTCTTCTATCTCCCTGCAGATTCTTTGCAGCTGGTTTTCCATCTTCTTCTGTGCTTCTTGGCATTTTCTGCATTCCTGTGTATATTCTCCAATGCTGCTTTTCAGGGCCATCTGTTCCTGAAGCAGTTCCTCTTTCTGTTTTATGGCACTTTTCACATTCTGCCATTACACAGGAAAATAATAATTAAAAAAAGGTAAAATACGATAAAATAACAGCAACACTTAAACACAATTAAACAGTATCTTAAAATCTTTTAAGACTTTTAAGATGCTTCAGGTACCTAAAAAATGTACCCCTGCTAGCAAGCCAGGATGAACAGGGCTTGAAATAAGAGAAAAACAATTTTTAAGTATGTACCCTTCATCATAGCACAGTCAGCCTAATTCTGTGCCTGCTTATTCAGAAGTTGAGTCCCTCTGAGTTTAAAAGAATGAACACTCAGTTCAGGTTTAGGCTGTTAATTTTTGATAAGTTTCCTGTTTCAATGCAGATTTTGGTTTGTCTATTTTGAATACTAAACAAATCCCACCTCTTCCAATAGCTGAAGCTGATGTCTGGAATCACTCAGTTCAGTCTTCAATACATTCAGCTCCTCCCTTTTTTCTAAAGGAAATACATTTTAGAGCTTGTTGAAAGACTAGGCAGTAATCAAGAAAGATAGAAGCATTTGAGGGTAGATGTGGCAAAAGAAGATCTCTCTCAAACACTAGGTTATAATATTGTAGGTCTAATAAAACATGATTACGATAGTGGTATTTAAACAGCTTTTCTCTACCGTGAAGATGGCTTTGTAGGTCTCCGACATCTTCGTTCAAAGATATTTTGCGTTTTTGTAGCTGGTCAATATCAAACTGCAATTTCTGGACATCCAAGTTCATTTTTTCCTTGCTAGCAAGGGTAGCTTTATTGCTGTCTTCAGCAGAAGCCAAGGTTCTGTGAAATGGGATAAGACACACAGTTCTTTAGAATTCTCGCTGATATTTTTGGCAAGTTTACTTACAAACATTCAAATGGAAAGGTGGGACATGTCATTCCACATTCCAATTATTAGGCGAGGCTTTAAAATTTAATAGAGAAATGAATGCTGCTTAGAGCTGAAGGGATAAACTGGAGATGAGAGGCACCACAATAAAGTGCTATCAATCTAAGCATTAGGAGTTGTGCTGAAGCTGCTAATTTAAAGAATGCTATCCAAGCTTCTCTTGCCAGTTTCCAGTACACAGTTTGGACTGGGAAGAGATTAGCTCACTGAATTTCCCAGTCTGATTCGTGCTTCTTTTGGATGCTTACACGCAACATAAGCAGAGGGTAGCCAACTTCTGTACAGAAAGCATTGGCAGTGGCACTCTCCACTTCAGATCGCATATTCTTCTTGCTCTTTAAGAATCTCCGCTGAAGTATCTTATTTATTTTTATGTATTAGAGCATTTCCAATACTGCCCTTTATCACAGGATTCCAAAGGGTTGTACAGATAAAAACAGTAAGCAATTTAAAAAACATTTTGCAATTAAAACCATAAAAGAGATTAAACACAGTAAAAATATATTAAATACAACAACCAGCTGAAAAAGTTACAACAGTTCAAAACCATGTCACATACAATTGACCCTGTATTTCAGAGTAATCATTTCAAGACTGTAACGCTGCAGAAGTGCAGCATATTTAGCTACAATGCTTTTGAAAATAATAATCAGCAACTGATGTATTAGAGACGATTCTCATGCTCCCAATTACACACAAGTCTCTGGAAATGAAGAAGGGGCCCTTAAGTTACTCACCCCAGTCCACAGACTTTATCATCCTAGGATATATCTGTACAAATATGGTCCCTTGAGATGCTTCACACTACCTGCCCTAACCAGCAAAGTCGTCAGCTTCAAGAGAAGTCAGCGATAAAGCTATTGCCAGTGCAGGGAAAAAAATGACTTGGATGTCCAAATATTATGGACTATGTGGCTCCAAACATCTGCTGAGCACCCAACTGTCTATGACTGGTATAGAGCAACTTGGTGATGGACTGTTGCCATTCCTATACAACCACACAATAGTGGTCAGATGAAATCTACAAAGTTCAAGAATGTAGCTCAAATGGTGATGATAATCATAACAATCACCACAGCTACCAAGGTATTATTAAAAAAAAACTTCACCAAAGTGCCAGACATTTTCTAACTCAGCATATAAGTATCTTTCTTCAGTCAACTCCTCTTTACCTTCTAGTCTGGGACAGTTTCTCCTCCAGGCTGTCACAGTTTTCCTCCAGCCGCTGTTTCTCACTGCTCAGGGCCCTGATGCTCCTTTGGAGATTGCGGAGCTGAGAATTCAACTGCTCAGCTTCTTGGTGAGTCTTCTCAAGAAGCTGCCTTTGGCTTTCTGCTTCGCCACGCTGTTGCTGGGAGGCCTGCTGGACATTCTCCAATTCCAATTGCTCCTATTGAACACATTAGACGCATATAAAAACATGGCGCTATTTTATTTTATTCCACCGAACGCAAATTTGCTATGCTTGCTTCATGAATAGTATGACATAGCTGTAAAATATTACAGTTCTATACCCCTGAAAGCATTCATAAGTTGACACACTTATTATTCTACTGGTGGCATGGCCAATTTGAAAAAAAAAGTGCCCTGTGGAACTTTTCCAGACAGTCTAGGGGTTTTTTTGACTTCTCCACAAAGTCATGTCACTTTTTTCAAAGAGGTGACACTTTCTGAGTAGTCGACTGTACTCTGTATCTGCGGAAACAAGGTATTTCTTCTGGATAAACTGACACTGTATGTGCCGTTCAAACACAGCAAGGAAGCAACCTGGATCTGCTACTGAGTACAATTAATATAGAGATGCAGCCAATTACACCTCTCTGAGGAGGGTACCAGTAAGATACTTGTGGATCTCATTTTATATTTTTAGGCTGCTATTCAACACATCTTCTATGGCACATATCTAAAAAAAGTAATATTTTCAGGAGCAAGTGGGATTTAGTTGACACAGTGGTGATGGCCACCTTTTGGAACCAACCATTATTTTAATGGCCTGACTATAATTTCAACCCGATATTAATCATGGTTGAACTGTACAGGGCTTCCTCAGTTGTAGAATCGTGATAAGATCCACCCCCCCTCACCTCTAGGACTGCAACCTGCATTTTTTCCAGTTCATTAACTTTTTGGCTACGTTGGAGTTCTAGGTCTTCTAGTTCACTGTTCTTCAGCTGCAACGTTTCCAAAACATGTCTGAGTTCTGAGAATCGATGAGAAGGGAAAAAAAAACTTAAGTTCTAAGTAAGCCTGATCAAATGAAATAAAGGGCATTCCTGTCATATCCAGCTGAAATTAACACTAAACATCTCAGGCAACAATGCTGGAAAGAGAGAGCTATTTGAAATCCTGGATTGCTGCTGTCAGTTGGAGGTGGTCAGCCTTCAGTCCACTTCCAACTCTTGGTGACCCTAAGGGTTTTCTGGGGCTGTGTGTGTGTGATGTACCCAAGGTCACCCAGTGGGTTTCCATGGCTGAGCAGGGAAATGAACTCTCGTCTCCAGAGATGTAGTCCAACATATAAACCACTACACAATGCCGGAAACCCAGCCAAAACTGACCTGTGTGTACTGTGCCAGAGGCTGCTAGAAACTACAATTTAGAGCAGTTTATCCCATTTTATGCCAGGACCACTAGCAGAAGAGCCACAATGACTGCCTACATGTTTTACGCTAAGTATAACACTCTCCTACGCAACATCCTTTGCACTGCATGTGAATTTATATACATTTGAAGCAATGGTCCTTATTCATTCACAGTAGCGGTGGGCAAGGAGCTACCTTCTGTAACCTGTTGGGATTGCAACTGTCCGCTTTCCTCAGCACTGGATACTCTGGCCACAGCTACGGGGAGATGCAATCCAATATCAGAAGGGCTGCACTTTGAACACTCTTATTTACGGATTGTACGCTATCCTTGATCAAGTATGCAATAAGCAAAGGTAAACCTATGTGGGTTCACATTTAGGGTTATGGTTTATGGTTAATAACAGGATCATATACAGTATTAGCAATAGGCTAAATATAGTTGGAAAGAATAGATTTAAAAATGAAATTACTATAGCAATAATGAGTACAAGGAGAATGAGATCTAGATACATGAAATAAAAATATATAATCAATATGATATATAATATCTTGAATAAGTATATGATGATAAAGCAGTGGTTCAACCTGTGGGTCCCCAGATGTTTTTGACTTCAGCTCCCAGAAGCCCTGAGCACTGACCATAGTGGCTGGGGCTTCTGGGAGCTGAAGTCTACAAACATCTGGGGACCCACAGGTTGAGAACCACTGTGATAAAGGATCTGGAAAGAAATATGTAAGGTATTTGTGTTGTAATTTTCCTCTTTTTCACATTTATGTTATTCACGTGGTGTTTGTTTTATTCTGTTATGTATAGTTCCATTTTTATAATAAAAAATTTAAAAAAATATTTTTAAAAAACCCTATTTTTAAGTTGTTTTTTTTCTTTGTCTCCCCTCCATTGCTTCTTTTTTAGCAATTAGCTTATTCACTACAGTTGTTTCTCACGATCTTGTCACTTTCATTATGCCGTTAAGTGTGCACATGATGCCTATTTTTAAACCAAACCTGTTTTATGCTTCATGATCAGGCCCAGAACTTCCTGAAGTTTCTCCTCCTCTCTTCGGATTTCCTGTGTTATCAGAGAAAGCTGGGCTCTTTTCTCACTTAGCTGGGCACCGAGTTCTCCTTTCTGAACACTCAGGTCTTCTAGAAATGATTTCACTTCCTATACAAAACCACCAACATTGCCATTGTAAAAATCATAATGATTTAGTTGAAGTAGTGCAATCCTATGAATATACAGGTCCTATGGATTGTGCCCTGTTAAGTGCTGCAACTTAAATAATTTTCTCCTCACTTTACTTCTCCCACCCTACTTCTGATTTAGCTGGTGAAACCCAATTCAGATGTTCACAAAATCAGCATTAAAGCAACAGAATAGATTGAAGTACAGATCTGTAGAGAAACCACTTCCAGTTTCTGATTAATAGCTGCAATAAATAACTAAACACACCTTTATTTGTTGTTGTTTTTTGGCCACTTCAGCTTCACCATCCTTGAGAGCTTCAGCAAGGTCAGTATTTTTCTGGATGATGCTATCTTGGAGAAGATGTAGCTCCTCCTTTTTTTGCCCAAGCACTTGGTCCAAAATCTGGAGCTCCTGTTGTTTTGTCGAAGTCTTTAAAAACAAGGATAGACAAACTCCAATGTAGATTTATAGCTGTCACTTTTGGATTATCACTGGCATGCTACTTGTTCAATAACTTCTGCGCATTGTAGTTTTTGAATTCATCTGTTCACCCTGGCTTAGCTTGACTGCCATTTCTTCCCTTTCCTCCCCAGTGTGTCATGCATTTAGAACTGTCTGGGAGAAGTTACGGGGGCATTATCTGATAAAAAACACTTGGATCACATGGTGTCTGGTCTCCCTACTAGAAAGAAGGTTTAACTCATTCAAATGCCTCCTTATTCTACAACAGGAATATAAGCTTGCAGGAGAAGGCCTCTTTTTATTTTTCTGCACAAGAGCTAGCAATTTCACAACTGCATTAATAATTCTGGTTCATTTCCTCTCCTCTGCTCATTAACAAAGCTTTCTAATTCTCATTTCTTTCAGAACTACCTGGGACTAGAACACCAAGACAACAGGATGGGATGGATCAAGCTGATTTTCCCACACCATAAATTCTACTCACCTGGTCCTTCAGCCTCTCTAGGTCGCTCTTTTTGCTCTGAAGAATATGCTCCGCTTCTTTCAGGATCTGGAGATGGTGATCTTCATTGCCTTCAGCTACTTGTATATTTGCCTGCAGCTTCTGAAGACTACAAGAAGTTGGAATTAAAGTTTGAAGGAAATTCAAACAACTAGTGATCAATTGTTGCTCAGTTAAACTGCTAAGCGAGCAAGCAACACACACCAGCCTCGCTAGCCTGGAATTGTCATTGATTCATTCTACTCATGAATCCCATCAGTCCATGGCTGCATATATACCTGCTGCCATCATAAGGGAACTTTTAGGGCCTGATAGACTAATAGCCAGCGAGAGCAGCAGAGAAAGTTGAGAGAAGATGGGGAGAAGCTGTACAGCTTTGATGGTTCTGCTGAGATGCTCAGCTGAAAGCTCTAGTTCAGTAGTTCTAAAATTTTAGTGCTCAGATTTTTGGACTTCAGGTCCCAGAACTCCTGGCTATTGTGTTTGCTGGGGCTTCTGGGAGTTAAAGCCTAAAAAACCTGGAGGACCAATGTTTGGGTCCTTCATATCACCAACCACATACACAGTAGGGAGACACATAAAGATGGAAGTTGTTCTGAGTGGAGAGATCCTTCAAGAGCTGATGCCAAGTCCATTTTATTTATTTATGTTCGCATAGTTTTTTTTGTTATCTCTCAGTAGGGTACGATATTATGAACATTGGCTGCAATGTGAATTTGCAAAAAAGATAAAATAGACACAAAGTGGATGAAAAGCAAAGCTTCCTTAACTACTTTAATTTAGTAAAACTAACAAAACAAAACCTCTCCCACACTTGATAATTGCAAACCAAAACAGTCTAACATACATTTCAGTCAATATTTCAATCTTCTGGCTCAAAGACTGAAACTCAGAATCTTTTGCTGATACAACTTTGTTGATTTCTTTCAGAATCCCTTCTTGTTCCATCTTGTGTTGTTCTAAGTCCTTTGCATCTGCTTGAAGCAATCTGAAATGCATTCATATAAAGTTCTGTTAATTGCTGTTTACTTGTTTATGATGTTCATGTTCTTATAGTTCTTTTATTTTTATACAGAGTCTAAGTGAAAAGACCATACCCTAGAATCTACTTGTGGCCAAAAGCCACAAGACACTGATCACTTTTACACTGAATGCCACACTCCTCTTCAACAGTCCCTCTGAGAATATTCTCTTTCTTGCAGTCTCATCCATTCCTGAAGACATTCTGCCTAGCTGGTTCAGTCCAGTATGGGGTATGTAGAGGCAGGACACATAGCTGGGGACTAAAACATGTATGCACGAGAACAAAAATTCACTGGTTACCTGAGTGACCACTTTGAGTGATCTTTATTGTATTTATTATAATTTATTTTCCACTCATTCATGGAATGGGGAAGAGATCAAAGCTGGTAAACTGTAGTTTTGGATTACAAGCCCATGTCCATTAATTTATTTTATATTTTAAACTTCGATTTCAAATTTCTACAAGTGGAGCCTGCAACCAAATACTGCAGTGTGAAGTGCTCCTGTTTAGGGGTCAAGTTAGCTAGCCAGCCTACATTCCATGAAACTCTACTCCATGTTCTCTCATTCATTATTTCTTCTCCTTTCAAATGTCAATGCTCTATGGATGTCTCTATATACTCAGTCACTGCATAGATGTTTTGGAGGTTCCCTAAACTTTTTTATTGCAGGGGGGAGGGTGTTACTCCAGTAAACTGGCATTAAGGAATACTGGTCCATCGTTTTGGCTATATAAACATTCACATTTGATTAATGGGTTTGTCGCTAGTACAGTGGAAGCTAGTATTCTGGCTGGGATAGGCAATAAGCACACTGTTAGGCCAATCCATATTATAGTAAAATGTTAACACCGGATAACAAACAAATAAAAGCAACACTATCTTTATCAAAACAATTGAAACACAAACATTGTCTCTAACAGTCTCTCACCTGACTGAGAAATAGGGTGGTGTCTTTGCCTGCCCCACATGCAACCTACTCAACAATCCACAAGTACTTCCTAAGCCTCAACATTACACTCCTACTATGTAGGGCCACACAATGTGAATTAACATAACTCCAGTTTACCTCAGCTGCTGATCCGCTTTTACAAGCCTCACAGCCATCTCCTTAGCTTGTCGTTCCAGCTCCTCAGCTTCTTTCTCAGTTCGAGACAAATGCTGCTTAGCACTATTATACTTCTGGATGGTGTCTTTGGTCTAGAGAAAAAAATATTTGTTTTGAAAAATGCTACTACTCAAGTTAGGAGTCTCCCTTTTATTCAGCACTTGCTTATTATCATTAACACAGAGAAGGTATATTACAAAGAATCAGTAGAACAGTTAAACTAGTCCACTAGGATGAGACAGTGATTACTTATGAGGTAGGTGAATTCTAAACTCAGTTATTACAACAGCAAAACCCCTGGAATATTTAAAATAAAGAACACCAAAAATGTGGGGATTAAATAGAAAGGTGAAGAATTTTGACAACTGAGGAGTGGCAAAGCATATTTGACCTGAGTTGAGACAGGGGAAAAAGTTCAGATGGGTGTGTTAAAGCTGGGATTCACAACTATCAACAAACCTGTAATAACCCCTGCCTCATCTGAGCAACAACAGGAGTTAACACATTCCAGGGTGGCTCCTTCCTTTCAGTCTGAGAAAAAAAATCATGGACGGAAGGAACATCTTCTATCTGGTAGGAACAACTTGTCTTTTTACTCTGCTGCAGTGGAGAGGAAGTAGTATTCTCCCCTTCAAAATTCTCATTTATTTACAACCATAAAATCCATAGGAACTCTTGCCCCACAGTAAACCTAGCAAATCTACCAGCAGCCAAAAGATGATAGCTTGGAGCTTCTAATGTGTCTTTTGGAATTCTTAGTTCTGACACCTCTTTTTAAAACAGAACAAATAAAAAATTACTTTTCCTCGTGTATTTTCAAGTTCAATTTCAGCTTCAGCTAAAAGTCTGTCTGCCTCTCGAAGTTCTGCCCGCCGCTTCAAGAGGGTCTTCTCCATGCATTCAATTTCACCCACGATGTTTTCGTGGTGCTGGAGAGATTTCTCCAACTCCAGCTCTGAAAGGAGGCCGCTGATGTGCCCATCAAGGAAGTCTCTGAAACACACAAAGATAGATAATTAATTAAGCCAAGAAAAGCCAAGGGAAGCTTTTAATGAAATCCATAAGCTTCCTTCCCATTTTAGCCAAACCATTTTCTCTGCACTCACAGCAACTCAAACAGGTAGCACAAAAGATAATCTTGGCCCTTGGAAATTCGAACTCTGTTCCTCCCTCCACCTCCAATGTATCCCACACTAACTAGATTCATCATGGCTGTAGAAGAAAAGGCTACAGGCCACTTTAAAGAATCACAGAATCATTTAATTGTAGAGTTAGAAGAGACCACAAGGGGCACTGAGTCTAATCCCACTATACAGGAATACACCATCAAAGCATTCCTGACAGATGGCCATTCAGACTGTTTAAAAATCTCCAAAAAGGAGATGCCACCACACCCCCAGGAAGCATTTTCCATTGTCGAATTGCTCTTACCATCACTTCGACAGCGAAATACATTTCCCCAGAGTATGGTGGAGTCTCCTTCTTTCGAGGTCTCCAAAGAAGAAGACAGGCACAAAGAGGAAAAAAAACCAGTCAAACAACCTCCTCTAGACAGTAAGCAATTATTTTTGCTCTTGATATCAGAACATGTGTGCCACAGCAAATGACCAGCTACACTCACTTCAGCAGCATCCTGAAAGCTACATAGGAGAAAACAGGAGGATGAGGTTTATAAAGAAACTGAAACATGTTAGGGGAAAAGATCTCTGCTTCACATTATGGTGAATGACTGTGGATTAGAGTAGGCAATTTGGAGTTAGAGGGAAAAACTGACTGACATGGTGTAAGGCAGCATTTCTTGGTTCCTTCCTGTCAAAAGTACATGCACCACAAACCAGGGTGGAAACTGTCTGGCCTTACAAGAAGTTGTTGAACTGAAGCAGCCATCCTCCCCCCACCCTCATTGATTATGCTGGTTAGGGCTACTTGGACTTGCAGTCTATCAACCTCTGGACAACTATGCAAATCCCATCCTGCAGTAAGGGATGTTGTGAAACCATAAACAGGGTGTGCAAGAGGAAATCTCAGCAGGTCTGTCTGCAAAAAATCTGAGAGTCTTCTTACTTGCGTTTATTTCGTTTCTGAGCTATCCTACGTAGCTCTGTTACTTGGTGCTCCAGCTCTTCTCTTTCATTCAACAGGTCCTGAATGCCTTGGTGCAATTCTTCCATCTCTCTATTATGTTCACGATGAGAACTTCTACTAAAGTTGCCTTCCTGCTTTTCAGATTTTAACTTGTCTATACTGTCTTCAAGCTTTAAGATTTCATTTTCCTGCAACAGACAAATATACACATGGTGTAATGCTGCAGAGTCCTTCACGATGGAAGGATACTTCTTCACATGACCACACACCTCCCTGCTTCCAAGTGAGGGCACTGCATAATTTCGCAGCGTTAGCAACAAATATATTTCTTTCCCAGTATGCAAAAATATTGACACATTTCCTTGTTTGAAAAGAGTGCATATATAGAAAAAAGACACTTATTTAAAAAGCAAGAATCAAGTCTTCTTTTAAAATTATGAGTTAATGATTTAGATTTATTGAAAGTCCAATTTTTAAGAGGACATAGCATTACTGCAACAATGCTTATCATTCCTGTATTACAGGTGGGGGAGAGTTAGAACGCAGCTTGCCACAAGCCACCTAATGACATGGTTGGCCAGAGGTGAGAACCGGCAGACATCCCAGTTCTCACCTACAACATTAAAACATTTATTTCAGTTTCACGAAAGGTGCCTGACAAGCCCAAGAATCTTACCAAGTTACGATGTTCAGGGATGTTGCAATGAAGTACTCCAACAGGAATGAGAGGCACTGAACAGTTAGCAGGAACAGGAGTATAATAAAGCTGGGTCCCTGCAGGAGGCACAGCCTGTATCACTGCAGTTGGAGCAAGAATTCCTCCACTGGCTGGTACAGATGGAGGAGGCGGGCCGTACACAATTGTTCCCGGAGGTGCTGGAGCACCATCTGGCAGCAAAGTATAAATGGCTGACCCAGGAGCAGGTACAAAGGAAGAGGCATCATGAATGTTGAGTTCCCCTTCTTCTTGGTTCTCTGTATTTTGAAATAAGAGCAAAAAAACCTGAAAAACTTAAGAGCACTAATAAGAAGTCTGATAATAGAATCATACACAAAAAAGCCCCAAAACATCCACTTTTAAGAGAAGAAAACACAGGGTGCAGAAATGCAATTTGTTGATTGACTCAGCACTGTGTATCAGATGGCATTTGTTGCAAATTTGTCTTACATTTGTCTAATTTTACTGAAAGCTCCATCTGGGCCCGTATCTAGGGCTTTTAAAAAAAAATCCCTCTAGAAGAAGAATTGGCAATGTACAAGCTGGAGAGAGGCTTCTGTTCAACAAGATATGTGTACAGAAATGATGGCAAAAAGGGGTGACCACAATAGACACTGCTTACACAGGCAGAAGATACCACATTCCCGTGACGGCAAAAGCAACATTAGTGGAACTTACTTATGAATAAGAATGCAAAGAAGCAGGCTATAATTTGCATGCCTGTGGAAGAGCAGGTTTGTTGGATTTCTGACCACAACTAGTCCCTTGTGCTTTTAACAGCTACATAATGGAAACTCATGCTTCTCCCCTTACAGCAAGAGGAGAAGCTACATTTGGTGAACATTTCTGTGCCAGGCAGGTCTGAAAAAAGACAGAAGCAACCAAAAAGCTCAGATACTACACAACAATTGAGCTGACTTACTTTCATTGAAAACAGGGTCCCATAGGCCACTCCTGACGGGAGAATGCAACCGACACTCTTGGGCAGTAGGGGAAGCTGAACGTTCCTTCTTTCTCGGCTTGCTCTCTCCAAGTCCTTTTTTGATTGGGGTCGATGTAGGACATTGTAAACCGACTCCAGAGTCTTTGGTACTCTGAGACGCAGGAGTAGATGTCTGTAAGAAGGATTTGAGAAGCAAACAACAACAACACCGTTAAGACAAACACTTCATGAAAATATTACCCATTGTCATCTGTGAGTCTCTCCCTCACCCTTTTACTAACTAATATTTAAGTTTAAAAAAAAGGGCAGGGGGAAGCAGAGGCTATCTAAATGCCCTAATAATTCTGCTAGAGGGAGAAACAAAATACTCCCCTGTGTCCAGCTTCTGTTATGAACATCAAAATACAGGACAATATCATTTTTGGTTAATCCTTCAATCTGCTCAGCTCTAACTTTAAATTAAACACAATGTATCACCTCTAGTGACACAACACTACGTTGTTTGAAAGCACCGATCAACATGCACAGACATATCAGTCAGAAAAGCATAGCACATATTTATGAACACACAAGGAACAGTTGCAAGAAACAGATCTATTAAGGCAAATAACCAGTACGAGTCAACTGAGTCATCTGGGACACCAGCTTAGATAAAGCCCTGGCAAGCTGCAACACACAGCAAGATGCTAGTGATTTGCATAACAGGTTTGGAAGTCCACTGTACAAACCTGAAGATTTCTTCTTACAAAGCAAAGTGGAACATGTCTAAGCATTACAGTTCCATATGCCTATGCGCCACAGTTAATGAAACAACTGTGTGTGGAGGAGGTGCTACCATCTGCAGAAGAGACAAATATACTGATAAGAACTTCTCAAAAGGCAACTTCTTAAGGAGTGCCCAAAGGAGTTGTTCCGTTTTCGTACAAACATAGCCAGGAACTGACTGATCACCTACTCTTTCTGTAGAAGCTGGCCTCTCCCACTGTTACACTGTACATCCATTGTGGCAAAGAAAAATAGGGCATGCAAAGCATAGTTCAGGCCTCAGATTCAGGTCGCTCAAAATGTTTCTCCTCCTTAGCTTAGTATCACTACCTGTGATTAATCCTGGAGAATTTGTGTTTATAGAGCTAGTATTGAGGCAAGAGAAAGGTCTGAAATAAAACAGGAGTGGGAAAATGATAGATCACTCACTAATTTGAAACAGATCAGCAAAAGCTTTCTGACTTGTAAAGTTTAATAACAGCAATACGAGGAAAACACTTTTTTGTTCTCTTTTAAGTAAAGCTGCTGAGATGAAGCAAGTTTAGGGGTTGGGGCAGAGAGTAGGTGTTTACAGGGCAGGTCTGTGCACTCAGGTCTGCTACGGTCAACTATACTGTGGGATGTATATGCTCAAAAGGCACTCTTGCTTCTAATAATATATTCCTTCACTCTTCCTCACAGTGAGCCAGAAAAGCCTGCAAGCCTGAAGTCTTTCCATGCCAGAAATAAAAAAATCATTTCCCAACTACAGATAATCTCTAGGGAAAATTAATAGTAATCTCCAAATCCACTTTTCCAAATTTGTTTAAGCACTTTAAAAGATGCATGAAGAAACATATCTCTGACTCCTTCCCATTAAATGTCACTCTAGTTCTCATACTTGTGATGAGGAAGGCACATAAAATATGTGTCCTCTCTGTTTGAGTGGATCCATTATGCTGGCAATGGCATCATTCTGGTGAGAGATGGCATGCCTGAGTGCTGCAATTTCATTCAAAATGCCACTGATTTCTTCTCTGGAGCCTGCAAGAGAATTTAGTTTTTTAGTTCACTAAGTGTGTGAAATTAACAGGTATGTTAATGAAGCTGGCAATCACACCAAGCAACTAAATGCTCCTACTGAGAAATTTGTCTGATTCTGCTTACCATAAGGAAAAGAATTGAATGAGGCACTGAATCCCATTCTCATGGCCTACAGACATCTAAAAGTCATCCACAGGTTCTGCTCTTGTATTTTCATGGGCATCTTGGCAATTGGAATGAGCTAAAAGGTCTATAAGCTATGAAATGGCCATTTAAAACTGAATATTTAACTTTCACCATCTTGGGTGATTGACCAACACACATGAATATTTTTGCACTGGTCCCACTGCAACTATTAAAAAGGTGAGGTTTTAATTACTGAGTAAAATAATGAAGACTGTCAATGTAATTAACCGCAACTGAATTTTAAAATGGTTATTTCCTGACTCTTTGTCTCATTTTGTCACTGGAAATTCATGATAACATTTTAAGAACACTCTGTAACCAATCACAGGTTTATCCCATTCACGTTTATTCAAAAGTAAACTTCACTGTGTCCACTAGAACCTCCTCTCTAGTTAAGAGTATAGAGATCACAATTAAAACTGAACATGTATGTAGCACAAAAGATCTTTCAAGAAATGGTATGTTTTCCAACTCAAGTGTAACAGTTCAACGTTACTGGGCCTTTACTAACTAATGCTGTTACTAATATTTATATATCAAAGCCTCAAGTGGTAGACAGCACATTTCATTTTTCTACACCATGCTCGGTATCACTAAATTTTCATAAAATCAGAATGAACTCTCCAAATGTTAAAATCCTGAGAATGCAAACACACAAATATGCTAACATATAGTATCTTATGTTCTTTAAAGGCATTTTCAGCAACAGAATGAATTGGATCTAATTGATTATGGCTTTCAAATGATGTGCTGCTTTCACCAAGTCAAGTTTTAGAGTATGTTGTTTAAATATTTTTGTGTTATCATAATGTAATACATGGGTCAAATACTGTTGGCTGTAATAATCCAACTAATAAATAAGGATCACAATATTTTGACTACTGTTTTGTTTATACAAAAGATGGGGCATAGCTCATAAAGATCATATGAAATTGAAACAATCCCTCTTATGACTTTTGAGTATAAGATACTGGCTTTCAGAATGGAGGAAGAACATCTGAATTGTTTTAAAAAATTATTTAAAAACAATCACAATGGAGGAAAAACAAATTGGAGAGAAAATATTACCTGCCCTGGCCTGATCTAATGCACTGCGTAGTCGGTCAATTTCTGTTTTGTGGCATTTCAGAAGCTGATTTAACTTATCGATCTCCTCTTTCTGAGAACCAGAACCTGTAGTCTCAGCAACAGCTTTTTCCATTTCATACTTAAACGATACAAGAAAATTTTAGTCAACACTTTTCGGCCATGCATAAAGTTTAGCAGGACTATGTGATAAAGTCAACTACTCTGAAAATGCTGGTATAATGTCAGAAAATTTAGCTAAGGAGTTTAGAGGCTCACATGGCATACCCTCACTGCTCTCCTGAGGCAAGTAAATCATGACCAAATCAGTGAGATATCACACCTTAATCTGACCCTGGGATCTATCTAAACCAATAAAGTGTCCTTGAAAACCAGGCCTTGTGATTTAATGGTTTACCAGAAGACATAATAGTGATATAATGGTTCACGGGAAGACTTAAAACTGAATCTTGTACCTCCTGTTCCTACTCAAATAAGTTTCACTTTTCCCCGTTTGTGTTCCTTAGCCATGGGCAGAGTGAACTGAATGACAACATACTTGCTCCTCCTTCTGTTTCAGAAGTTTCTGCAACAGTTCGATTTCAGCTTCTGCCCTAGCAAGATCCCGAGAAGCCTGAGTGGCCTGCATACAGAATTTTTCTGCTTCCTGGAGTTCCTGCAGGAAAGAAAGAAAAGTGCTGTATTAAATTCTTTTGCACAGTTGCTGATGTCATGTGTTGATTATACACTAAAAGCTCTGTGAGTCTGACGTGTCTCTTGTTCATTTTCTCATGTGAAAGGAATGATAAATGTGCCGTTCTTTTGTATTTGTAGCGCTCTGAATTCATCAGCAGAGAGCTCCAATACAGTCTGCCTGTTTAGTAAGGACCTGTAGCTAAATGTTGGCTCCTTTTACTAAGAAGCTACAGAGTGACCTGGAGGCAGCCATAGCTTGGAACTGTAATAATTTCAGATATGAACTGAAGCACCCGGAATAGAAAAGTGAGCCAAGCAATGGTGCTATGCTTGCTTTGTTCCTCTTTCACTAAGATGTAAGGTACAGAATCCATCCTACTAACAAATGTATGCTAGTTTATTACTAAAGGAAATCATTACATTCTTTCACACTTCAATTTATAGTTGCGATCCAAGCACGAATCGTAAGAACGTATGATGTTCCATAAGGCATGAAGAAAAGCAAATGCCACAGTGTACTCAAGTGTGCAATTCTACCATATTGCACCTCAGTGCGCTCCTGATTAATTCTGGAAACAGTCCCACGAAGTGATCTTAGTTGATCTTTAGCTGCACAGAGCTCTGCTGTTGCCTGTTTATCGGA
Source organism: Iguana delicatissima (assembly GCA_948472985.1). NCBI lineage: Eukaryota > Metazoa > Chordata > Lepidosauria > Squamata > Iguanidae > Iguana > Iguana delicatissima. The sequence continues at coordinate 1,456,252 of CAOKZL010000031.1, read as the reverse complement.
TGCTGATATTGCTCTCTTCAACTCCTTCAGCTCTTTATCAATGCCAAGGAATTGCATCTGTGCCCTGGCATCTTCAACTTTTTTCTGAAAGAGAAGCAAAGTGCCATTCAACAGGTTTGAAAAACAGTACAATAGTTGCAGAAGCTGGAGTTTAGTACATCCATTTTTCAGAGCGCACGTTCATATTTAAAACATATGCAAATAGCTGGGTACTTTTGCAAGTGTTATGCAGGAGGGCACATCTTACTGCTAAACTGGCCTTTCTCAACTCATTGCCCCAAAGATGTGCTGGACAACTACTTACAGAACAGGTAAGTTCAGATTCTTTGCACTACATCAGGCCACTGTTCTTATTCAGCAAATTACAGGAGCTTGAACTCACACATATTTGGAGAGCACCAGGTTAAAAAAGGCTGCTCTAAATTAAACCATATTTTTCAATATGTGCAGACCTACCCTGTTTTCCAGATCTTCCAGCTGAGCAAGAATTCTTTCTTTTTCTTCCTCAACTTCTTGAAGCTGTTGATCTGTAAGCCCCTGGATTTCTTCTATGCTCTTCAGCTTTTCACTTAGATGCTGGATTTCATTCTCTAGCTGTTGAACCCTGGCCTCATTCTGTCTTTTCTCAGATTTAATCTGGAGGTAAAACGCAGGAAAAAGGGAAACATGATGTGGTCTTTTACTAACCATAAAGACACAACAGATTAAGCTGCACATCCTATTTTCACAGACACCTCAAATATTTTAGGTATTTTAAATTCTATATGTTTAAGCCACTTTTAACATATATGCTGTACTGTTTTCCATGTATGATTGCCTTTATTTATTGTTTGGGTCTACGACTGCAGGATAAATAGATTGACCGATTGACTGAGCCTCTCGAGTGCCTGCTATTTCCCCAGAGTGTGAAAGCTGTCGATGTGGGTTCTTTGCTGGAACAGATTTGACACAGCTATCTCTCTGAAAACTAGAAGTGAAGTGTGATCTGTCACAGTCCTTGACATAATTTGCAGTTCTCTTACTTTGGCTTCTGCAGCTCTGTTGCAGGCTAGTCTGTATTTTTCTTGTGCTTCTTCCAACTTAGCTTGCTGAGATGCCATCGCCTTTTGAAGTCCTCTCTCTGGCCTGGGCTGCCTCATTTTCTTGCTGCAAATGAGCAAGGATCTCACCAAACTGTTTCTGCAGATCTCTTAGACTTTTCCCCAAAATATCCTTTGAGTTATGACACCTAAAAAAAAAAAAAAAATTGTACAAAATGAAGGAAGAGGAGGAAAGAAAAAAAGGAGAACAGTTTGCTTGGTGATCAATAATATTCCTCTACAGACCTAGGATCTGCAACAAAGCTAGATGTTCAGAGATAATGGGGTCTCTGCCCAAGATTATAGCTACTGGGGTGTGTGGATGCAGCTTTGGGATAAGGGGGGTGGGATGGGGCTTTGGGTATGATAAGGGCTTTGCCCTCTCAAATAAGAATTATGCACCCCCACAAATGAAATTTTTCTTCGGTCATCAGATTTTTAGTATTGTAGAGTGAGACACTGAAAGTCACTCCCGCAGAACTCTTCTGTTTCCTATGTTCCCATTCAGTTGGTAGTTTCCTATCCCTTTTCTTTGGATGCCTAAACTATCTCTCTAAATGCTCAACTGAAGTGTTAAGTTGCTCCAGGGCTACAAACTGAAGGAAAATTTCATGGAACAGGCAGATTCTTACCTGGGGGAGCAGTGCACCATTTCCTACTCCTGCCCCCGCCATTGGTACACTCTTGTCTCTGTCAAACATCCAAAATCCAACAACAGTAGAGATACTCATTCTCTAGCCTGTCACTATGCTCCTGACTCTATGACCTTCTCCAAGCTATAGTAAACAGGTATTTTGGGACCTTGAAAGGGGAAAGGTGGTGAGTTCAGTACAGGGAAGGCATGGTGGGTGAGAGAGGAGCATTTTGTTTGATTTTATATGCCTGAAAGAGATATTTCCAGAATCAAGACTCTTAAATATTTCGCTGGACATGAAAAGTACATTGAGACTGAAGATCTTTTCATACAGTACAGAAAACAAGTATTTTCCAGAGCCTGAAAGGGAAATACTCACCCTAAAACAGTACAACAAAGAGTTGCAAGTGGTTCTCGGGATATGAATTAGCAACTATTTGCAGTCTTGTTGCCCCCCCCATGAACATATCATGCCTCTGATTTTAACTCACTTGATTTCTGCACCAGTCTGTAGGTTTCTTTTGAGTTCACTCACACGAGACAAGACTTCCTCGGGATGAATTAAGCTGTCAACTGCATGATTCAGTTGGTTTTGAGCATCTTTCAGCTTCTGTTTCAAAAGGTTGTTATCTCTCTGTAAGGAACAGGTTTGAAAGATCACAGTTATCTGCCCTCAGCAAAATCTATCCTCTTTTCTATTTCTGAATTCTTAAAATTAAAAGTGGACAGAGCACAGAACATATTCATGGTGTATACTCTTACTAACAGGGCTACCTCTTGGAGCTTAAAGCCATTTGCTAAAGCGAACAGTTTGTTATAAAAATAATAATTTCTCTGACAACGCTAGCTGAATCCTCCAAAGAGAAAGCTCTGGTTAATTTTTAACAGACTTGCCTGAAGAGAACATACACTGCATGGATGCGTAACTGACTTCCACTGAAAGAAACAGCCAGAGCCCTTTGAAAATCATGTTGGAGTGTCATGTGTACTGACTCAGAGGCATAGAAGTTGGGATAAAAATACTATACCTGCAGCTGTTTGAGCTGGGAAATTAGCTTGTCATTTTCCTGCTCCCTCTCTTTCAACAGCTGTGCTTTGGTCAAGGCATTCTCCAAGGCTTGTCTTTCTTTGCCAAGTTCAGCTTGAAGAGCAGAGTGTTCCAGCTATCGCCAATGAGAAAGACAGAGAGAGAAAAGAAATCCATATTCCGCTATTTTTTTCCAACAAAAAGCAAAGAAAGAAACTCAGGAACAGCAAACAGATAACGGAAGAAAAATTCTTTCTATTAAGGTAGAAATCACCCTTTCAATGAGGCACTTATGTCTCAACTTTGTTGAGCTCAGTTTCTGTAAATGCCTTGAAGGGGAAAGGATTACAAACGTCTCCTGAACAATCAACAATTTAGGACACCGAATAGCCTGTATCATGTGCTTCCTAATATTTTTATTCATCTGGCCTTTCCTTCCCTTTGGACAGTGTTCTCATGCATCACCCACACCAGCATCTGATTCTAGTTGAAACTAGTTTTGGGAAGCTCAAGTTCCTCCCCATTGCTTTGAGGAGAGCACTGCAAGTTGGGAATTCCTTCATTTGTAGTCTTATTTCCAGCTATACTTCGGGTAAGAGGGAGTTCTGATGTAGAAATCTTGGTGTTATTTCTACTTTGCAAATCATCAAAATGTGTTTAAAGCTGAGTGATTCCCATCAATTCATGTCTCTTAGACTATACTCTTCAATAAATGTACGAATTAATCTGAGCTACAAGTACTTTAGGGAGGTCTAAGAAAACTGTCAGTTCTTCAATCAACAAAGTACTTTTACCAACTTTCCCCACGTCTGTACAGTTTATAACCTACCTAGCAAAATTTAGGTCACCAAGAATGTATGAATTTGCAGAGTCACCGTTTTAGTCTCCTATAACAAAAACAAAGACTCTTGCGGCACCCTGAAGAATACATAGCATGAGCTTTCATGTAATAAATAATTTGTTAGTTTTCAAGGTGTCGCAAGACTGTTTGTTGCCTTTCCTGATCCGAATGGCCCTTCAGTAAACTTCTTAATTTTTCTGCCTGCCTGGAACGCAAAAGCAAGAGACTGTCAAGAACCTGGCAAACTGTTTTACCTGTCTAGCAGTCTGCATTTTGTCTTATTGGTCCCAAACTGCACAGGCCGACCTAATGGGTTCCATGGCATAAAATTCTTGGTCAACATCAAGTCCCTTGGCCTATTCAACCACAATACTGCAGATTAGCTTCCTGTCCTCTTTCCCAAACTCCTGTGCTATCAACTGATGAAAAGGTAAAGTTGACAGAAAAATTACAGCAAGCCAAAGTCAGTGTTTCCTTCCCCTTACACATCAACAGGACTGGGACTGGATTTTCTTTTAGACAGCTTAAGAAATTAAAATAAAGCCAGGTTTTATCATTTAGGAAAGGTAGATTTCTTTGTCTGCAATTGCCTGTATACCCGACTGAGCTGCTTCAGTCTTTCTAGCTCTTCTTTATGTTGGCTGGCTTCTGTGTCTCGTGCCTCCAGCTCAGCTTCCAGTTCAGCCTCATAAGCGCTACGCTCTCCCTGGGCCTCTTGCAGAGCTTTGTTGAGTTCTCTTTGCTCTTGGAGTGCATGTTCAAGGTCTGTAATTTCCTGAAACCAAAGAAGTAGTTTACAATTTGGGGTGGAAGTGCCTTCTCAATTGCAGGGCTACAGCTTCTTTCACTGCCAAACAGTAACTGAGCTCCCCAGAACAGGCACTTCAGCGCAATCACCTGGGATGAAAAGGGAGTAAAGCCACATCTACCAAAAACATCTATGGCATCAACACAAAGGCTCTGAATCCGTAAGGAAAACTTTGGTGCCAAACATAAGCTTCTCAATACCATGCATGGATGTGTGAAGTGGATGCACCAAGGGATATCGATATAGCAGAAACAGTTGGAAGGAAAGGGTCAAACCACCCTTCCTAGCTGCTTTTCCAACCTGTTATGGTTTGGAGAGAAGGCCCAGAAAGTATGCTGTGGGTGCTTCCCGAGATGCCCAGCAGGATGGCCAAGTTTGTTGGGCTCCACAGAACAGCTTGCTCTGCACTTTTTTAAGAAGCAGTGGAGGCAAGGTGTGACAGTGAGCTGCCCACCACCAGGTAAGACTGGCCAAGTAGACAGAGAGGGAATTGATGGGTGGCATAATTGCTAATATGATGCCTGAGGTGCAGACTTTGAAAACAGTGCCCCATTTTGCTTAACAATAATGCAGGGTTTGCCTGAGACATGGTTATGGATTTGGGTTATGGATCAGTTCCTATATCCTACTTTTCGTAGGTTTTCTGCATCCATGGTAATGATTTCCAGCTGGTTTCTTTCATTCTCCAGTTCTTTCACCCTTTGCAGCAAAACTTCCTTATCTCTCTGTAACTCCTTGCATTCTTCACTGGTCTGTTTGGCCTGGCCCTTAACACTCTCCAAGTATTCCTGTAACCCAGTGATAATTGCTTCCAAGTCTTTCTTCAGTGCATCATTTGCTGCTATTTGGCCTGTGATCAGGAGGAGAGAAACAAGAAGACAAGTATTTTAACAATTAACTTGGCCAAAGAACAGCAGGACAAATCCTAATTTTTTGAAGCTATGATAACAATACTAATCGAATGTGAAACCACACTTAACGTGGGAGAAATAACCTTGGGCCTCACTATCTGAACTGATTAAGTATATTTACATTTACCTAACATTTCCATTGTGACAAATCAGCCATCTTGCTGTTCTACATGATACAGAACTTGCAAGCAAACCAAAATTCTTGGAGAGGAAGCTGATCTAGTGAAAGAAAGACTCTCCTACATTTCCTGCCATGGAACTCTCTGGGATTGAAAACCCACTAGAGGATAATTAAAAACCACATATTTCCCATAAACTACATATTTTTCTTTAAACATGGCAAGTACATGCTCACAAATTACTAAGATGGAAACCTATTCATCATTGACTGTACAGTAATTCCATTTCCTATTCTTTCAACCAGGCTATTGTCCTTCTTTCTTGGCAGTATCCCCAGATGAAAATTCTTTATCTAATTATTATTGCCCTATGGAGAAAACTATTTTAAGAGGCTAATCTCTAAATACTTCAGCTGACATTCTTCTACTACAGAGCAACTCGACGTGCAATCTCCATCACCTGACTGTGTGTCAAATCCCGGTTGTGGACAAATAATCAGTTTGCTCAATACTCACATCTATCACTCTGAAAGATAACTGAACATTTTGGTTCTAGCTAGCCTGTGGTGTTTAATGAAGCAGGTAGGGATGACTGCACTGAATTCACTGAACAGGATGTTCCACATATGAAAATTTTGTTGGGAGAGACAGAATGCTGCTTTGGAGCTTACAGATTAAGCTTTAAATCTGTTAGTCACAAACAGGGTGTACCCACTGAATATCTAGGATCTATCTACCTCAGGATGGCCAAAGTGTGGCCCCAGAAACCCCCAAGATCACTCCTCAATTTCTCTGAAAAGCTCTGAGGCTGATTTTCAGGGTTTGGGGGGGTTTTGGCCCAAAGCTGCCAAAACTGCCTGAAATGTGGCAGCTTGCTTGCCTTAACTCCTCAGAACCCTCTAACATTCCAAGAACCCCAAAAGAAAAAAACCTGCCCCCAAATCACACAAAATGGATGTCCCTAGAGCATGCAGACTGCATCATTTTGGGCACATTGAATTGCATTGGTGCATTCCACTGGATGGGTGGGTGGAAATGGCATCCCCCCTGCAGTTGCCCATCTCTGACCTACATACATTCAGGCAAGTGTAAGTTATCAGTGTGGTCCCAACAGTGATTAAGGAAGGGTTGAGACTTGGTCTCTTGTCCCAGATTGTCAACCACTGACATGCAGTTTATTGTTTCCCACTTACAACAAGAAGTCAAGCAATGCTTCACAGATTAATACTGACTCAACATTTTTTTTTAAGTTTTACCATCTGTGAGCTGTTGCTCCAAGTCTCTGATTTCCTCAGTTTCCTTTGCAATCCGAGACAGCAAGTCATCCAGCCGACTTTCAAGCTGTTTGTAATGCTTGTTCATTGTATCAAGTTGCTGTTCCTTGCTTGCTTTCTGAGCCTTCATGTGAGCCTGTGAGCAGCAGTTAAAGCAGCAAACTTAAACAACATACCTTAAAAAGAAAACCTGAATATGTCTGCTAACATATTCCTCCCCCAAATATTCCAGGCCCTCCATGTCCACAAACACAGATGCTCTGCAATATGTAAGGTTTCTCCAGAATCAACATAATTTCATCTATTTAGGGATTCCCTTACACTAACAGCAGTTCTCTAGAGTTTCTAACTAGAGGGTCTTCCTCTTCTTCACTTGAGGTACTATCATCAACTAGTTTATTGCACTACCAAAGACCATGGACCTGGAGGTACTAAGGACAGACCCTGAGAACTTCTGCATGAAAAGCACAGGTTGTTTCTGGTTGCTATCTGGATAGGAGGCCACTAGGGAATACCTGGGATTTCCAAGTAGGGTTGGAATTCCCAGTACACTCACATTGGTTGTTTCTCTGCCTCTGCTTTTGGTGCTGCTAGCAGTGAAATCAAGAGAAGCAACATGTATTATTTTCAGCACACTTAAGATGCACAAAATATTCTGTAACCCCATGTTGGATCATTCACACTAATCTCAGAGTAAATGCCTGTCACCAATGACTAATCTCACAGTAAAAGTGTATCATCAGTGACTACAAGAGATTAGCTGCTTACTCTTCTGTATTAAATACATAATTATATAAAATAATTACAATACTTCTGGTAAGATCATTCATACCAAAATGAATATCATTTTGTTCTTTCCCTCTATTTTTGTTCTTACCCCCTAAATTTACAAATAAGAGAACACAGATTGCAATGTCCAATAGCAACTAACCATAGATGTATACTGAGATTCTAATAAGTACCATGCATGACATCATAGTTAAAGCTGTCACAATGGCTTGCTTTGTTATCAGTGCTCAATTTGAAATAAACAAGTGTGTTTGGCTTAGAAATGCAGGATCAAATTTTATAAGGTAGACCTCATCTAGCCAGGTTCCAGGTATACAGCAATCATCAGAATGAATATGGAAAAATACACACACACACACACACACACACACACACACACACACACACACACACATACATATAGGCACACAGTGAATGAACATGAAACATATCCACATAAAAAAGACTAATATATACACACAATGAGGTATTTCAACAGTTAGATGTACCTATTTCTTTAATGCAGTACCCTGATTACTATTTCTTTCTTCCTTACTGCAAGCTCCTGAGGAATGGAAACTACTTTACTGCTTGCTCTTTTACACAGGAGTTGAGGAAATGCAAAATGGCTGAAGCACAAGTTTCATTTTAGTGAGACTATCTTCTGATCAAATCTCTATTTAGTTTGTTAAATAGGAAACTAAATAACAGTCTCAACATCTGCAAAAACACAAGCCAAATGCACCCTATTTTAAAAAGATTATTTTCAGCTCAACATTGTTCTTTTATAAAAGTTCTCTGCAGCTGTTGAAGCTTTCCAAGGGTCTTTTGAAAGAGGTGGGTTGGGGAGTGGGAGGAAGCACTTACAGCATTCTTTCTCCTCTCTTCTTTTCAAATCACGTGCTTGAAGCCCCACTCATAATTCGGAGCTCATTGTGAAACCAAGCAGCACCGAGAAAAAGTTGCTTAACCGGAACATCATTCTCCTAATCTCCTATCGTGCCTTCTGCATTTAGCTTCTCTATTTGACAGTTGAGCTTTGCTTAGGACGTGGGTTTGAAACAAGCAACATCCCTGGGGTGGGAGAGTTTCTCTGTGACGCCCTGCACAGTGGCAACATGTGCTCCAATCCCTAATTGTCTCAGCTAGCTGGACTCTGTCCCATTTACTTTAAATCACAACACAGGAAGCAGCGCCGGCAGCCAATCATCTTCGGGGCGAGCAACAGGCAGCTCCCCTCCCCGACAGGCTAAGCTGGGTCTCCAGGGAATGCAGTTTCCTCTTGTTCAGAAAGCCTCCCCTCAACATACAGAATGCTACTATTGGAGGATTCTGGTTTTGGACTGCTGACTTGGCAGTTCCTTTTTCCTAAGTGAGCCCCTGGGCCTCAAAAACAAAGGGCAGTTTGGAAAGAGAAGATTTTGCGAATGCCCACCTAATCGGAAAGCACAAAGCACTGAAAGATTTTTTTTCTTTTGTAAAATACCGATCTTCATGTTTATACAAGAACGCACTAGACTTTGTACCAGAACTGCTAACATAAAACAGCTTGGATTAATATAAGTGGTATTTTTTTAAAAAATGAAACCAGGATGTGTTTAACTACACATGGAGATCATGTGGTCTGTCCACATACACAGTCAACTGGAAGCAAGACGAAGTGAATCTGACAGGACTCTCAAGCAGGCACAGGATTTCAGACTGACCTGTACAGAACTCTGCTCATTTAAGAACAAAGAAATTTTCTGCTGGATTACAGCTCCAGGAAGCTAGGCAGTAGTTACAGTATGTGTAAATTTAACAAAGTTGTCCCTGCTGAAAAATGCTGAAAGACAACTTTTAAAATATGTATCTGCATAAGATTAAGAAACTGGTCCATCAACGTTGTTTCTAATGAAGGAATGCCTTTTTTGTCCTTGGGTGTGTCTATACCGCTAGATTTTGTGCTAGGAAAAGGCAAGGAAAGCTCCCTGTCATTATCCCTCTCTTACTGAAACATTCCTTCACTGATCTTCTAAGATATACACTTGTAAAAAGAAATAGAGGATTTGCTTGCCATCTAGCACCACATCCTGCCATATAAGAACTGGGCTATAGCTCTGTATTCTATGCAACGTAACACAGCAATCTTGCATTAATATTACCACTTCACAAATGGTTGGAGGCCAAATTCAAAATGCTGGTTTCAATCTTCACAACCCTAAATGCTCTACGACCCTGGTACATTTAGGATTTCCCTCTGGCTTGCTTAAACAAGCTATGGGGGCCCTGCTCCATATTCATCTACACAACATAAGCTTTTCTTACTGGTAGCACCTACACTGAGGAAGCTCTTCCTGTTCACAGATTGCCTGACTCCTTCACATACCAGGCTCCTAAGTTCACACAGGAAGTGTAAAACGCTGGTGTTTCAAAGGATGACAGGGTTAGCAGACAACTAACTGTTGCCTTTGTGTGCTTAGCCAGTTCTTTTGTTTTATTGCTCCAGATTGCAGTTGTATTGTTTATTACATTGTACACATGCTTTGACATTAATAACCTGACTTGCATGTTCTTTTCACTTGAATACAGAAACATATGCAAGTCAACTTCTTAATGTCAAAGCATAAACAAGAACAATTCTTATAATATGTAACATAACAATAATATATAAAATTAGGGTGATCAAAATATGGCCTGCAAGCTGGATGTAGTCCCCAAGTTCCCTCCGATCCCCTTGCTGAAATGTTTTTGTTGCTACTTCCAAAAAAAAAAAAAAATCCTTACAGGAGCAGTGATTGTTCATTAAACAATGCATAGTGCCCCTCCCACCATTTTGTTTTTCAGGCTCTGAAACACAAAATTGGAAACCGACATTCAGTCACTCTCCATTTTGAGTCCCCCCTCCCAGTTTCCAGGGCCTGGGGTCCTGGGGAGGAAACCAGCCCCTTGACTTCCTGAACGTTCCCAGCACTATTTAAATAAATGAATGATTAGATTTCTCTGGCTGAGCAGGCTATATTCTTCTGCTTTAACCAATGTCCCAGCCAACAGATTCACTTCTGAGAAAGTCAGCAGACATTTCATGAAACATCATAGGACAGAGAGAGAGTGTGTGTTCCTCTCTAAAGAGGAACTTTCCCTAACCCAAACCACATGCAGAGAACTAACTAATGACTCTTCCTGGGATGTGAACTGAACTACACCAACATCTCCTGGTGCAAAAGGTGGCACAGAACAGACAATATATCAAAAAGCCCAAACTCATCAGGAATACTTCAAATACCACATGTTATAAACCTAAACATATGTAATGTCATGGGATGGGGTTACACCAAACTCAGTAGGTCTTACTTTTGAGTAAACACATTTAGAATGATGTGACACGGCTGCTTCTTCAAGTAAAGACAAAAACACACCTGAGCCACAACTGTGGCTGAAGGTGGATCAAAACGTCATGCCAAAACTACGATATAAACAGCTGAATAGAATAATGGCTGGAGTTCAAACAGATGAACCCAGTGAGACTTCTTTCCTCTGAACAAAGCCATTTCAAAAGCAGTTTGCCAGATGGCACGGAAAAGGCTGAGAAACAAAAACACATAACAGCTGTAATCCTATATTTCTAAGCTCAGGGTAAGAGATCCACATGAAGGACTCTGTTAAGAGTTTCCCCACCACCATCCACAAGACTCACACTCTGTCACAACAGCTCCCCTCCGTGTCATTCCATGGCCAACAGAGTGTGGAGATAAGACAAGCATATGGCTATGTTCCCTTAGCCACACACACCAAGGAGGACATTTTCCACCAAGATCCGCTTGGGTCCTCCAGCGATCCAGACATGATTAGCCAGCATCAGTCTATGGGGACACAGCCAGATGTTTCTCCAATTCCCTCTGCTATTCACCAGCAACAAAATGCAGGTAGTGCCCCCAGATGTATAGCATATTCTTAAATAATATAAAGGGGGAGGTATGGGGTCCCAGTATAATTATATTCTAACTTCTTGGGTCAGCAAGGAGCAGAACAGCCAGGGATCATCACAACTAACCAAACAGACAGTCTCTGCTTTCTTCAGCAGAGGCACTTATTCATAGACATAATAATTCATATCAAACAGGAACAGTGACTTACATGTCTTGGGTCTTTAGGATCCAGAGAATCTACAAAACTCTGCAGGTCTTGCAGCTCTCTCTCTTTTCTAGCCATTTCTTGCCTTTGCCTTTCCATCTGTTTCTCAAGTTCCAGAGCCTCATCTCGCAGCTGATTTAGCAAAAGTATCTTGCTGCTTAGTTGTTGTCTACAACTGTCCTTCTCTACTTCTGATATCTAGAAGTGAACATGCAGAAAACATATGCAAGCCTGAGGAATATAGCAGATTCAGAACCTTCAAAAGATATGGTTTTGGCTTTTATAACATCATCACTGGGTGACACACACCTTTTTCTGAGCTACAGCATCCTGGACTTGCTTAAGCTCCTCTGTTGCTTTCAAAACATGCTGCTCTGCATTTGTTATTTCACCGTGCAAGTCAGTCAGTTTTTCTTGGGCTAAAAAAAAAATTAAAAAAATACAGAAAGTTGTAAACTTGAAACAACCCAAAGGCAGGTGGGCAGATGCTGCAGTTAGGAAAGGAATATGTTGAGGGATAGAAAGCAGTAGTCACAATTCAGAGAAATGAAGAATTAAGTAAAGATGGTGGTACCTCCTTTTATTTTTCTCTGCTTTTCTTCTAGTTGTACATCTAGTGACTGAAGAAGATTCAGTTTAAGCTGCTGAACTTTTTGTTGCTCATCTTGTTCAACATTTCCGACCTGCATTTTCTGAGCCCGGTTAGGGATGTAACCTTCCACAGCATACATGTTCCTTTTGTACCTAGCTTTCCCAATGTAAGGACTTTCACCTGGTACATCATCAAGTTCAACATCCTATAATGGTCATATTTAAAAACCAAATGAATCAAAGTGACAGGATGGAATACATATTTAACTTTCAATGTTTTTGAATATTTATTTTTTCACTCTATTCATATATTTGCAATCAAATGGATTTTTAAAGCATTTTTATCCAAATCCTTGCTTTTGGTAAAACCCACTGCATGTTCTCAAAACCTCTTGTACATTTCTGCGCCAACCTGCACTTAAAGGGACTGCTGGGAATTTCCAATTGGTTAAACCAAAAAAGGGGGCTGCACTGTGACAGTATAATGGTTTTCCCTTGTAAGAAAACAAAAGGGGACACACAAAAATAGATTCACCATTTGGTGTCATATGTTTAGAACCAGAAACAATGGCCATATTTCATCTGAAATGCTATGAGAGATGCAGCTCAAATCAGTTATAGCAAAGTGCAGTCCCCCAGGGATTTGAAATGGAGAATAATAATCCTGTGTGTTTACAACTCTACTCTTCAGTAGATAAGTTTTAGACATAGAGCATATGTTCAGGGACAAGATCCCTGGAATGATGAGTAATTAACAGGATTGCAGCAAGCACAAATCTGACTACCAAAGCTAACCTCCTGGAATGAATATAATTTTTTTAAACCATTACCTCTGTTGGATACAAATAACCCAACGGCTCAAACTTGGCATCAATCTTATAGAAAGCAAGCTCTTGTTCCAACTCATATTGTTTTTGACAGGCTCTAGTTAATTCCACCGTCTTCTGCTTCAGCTAATGGAAAAAGTTGGTTTCGGGGGGAAAAAAACAGTTTCAAAAATAAAATACAGGATCAAGCAGCACAGCAATATCATTAGTTGCTATATGATATGGGCATGAATTACACAATGGCAAAACCTTAATAGTAAAAAGAGAGTTTCTCCCCCAGTCAGATCTGAGTGACAAATGGATTTGCTTTAAATGCTATTTTTCTACAGTCACAGTGCAATCCTAACCACCAGCCACCAGGCTCTTTTGCCAAGAGGTCATCTGGAAAAAGCAGAAGTCTTTGTCTGCTGGCAGGAATGTCCATCATGAAGCCCAAGTTATACCCATGAGAAACTCCATGGGTATAACATTACCACCAGCTGCGTTCCTAGTTGTAGTAACCAATTAAAGGCCCCCAAATATGGGCATGGATGGTTTTGGATTATCCACCTACATATTTTCCCTGAAATGGGGTGGGGAGAAATCTGTGAAAAGGCAGTCCAGTGGTAAAACTACTATTTCTTCCACCTCTCACCCTGCCTACTTGTGGTTTAGTAGAGTGGTGGATCTCCCCACTAGGTCAGGTTAAGATTGCTCTGCTAATTTAATGAAAGACACACACCTAGCTATGATACAGCAAATTCCAGAGCACACTTGAATCAGTGCACTTGTCAGCTACACAACAAAAGGCACTCTGCTTCGCTTTCCATAGCTGATAATGGCTTCATTCAAAGTTTACTGCATCACAGCTATTTGCTACCTAACACGTCACATCAGAAGACCTGAAAAATTAAGTCAATGCCGATGATAAACATGCACACAACCACAAAATCTAACTGGTTACTCGGTACACCAAAATTTTTAAAATGCTGATGTGTTTTGGAGGCTGTTTTTTAAGAAAAAGGCCTTCAATTTTCATAGTCTTTGTCCTAATACCCAATCTTTTTGCATTTTTCTTTAATGGACGTAAGAGCAAACTGAATGTAACACAATCAAAAAAGTTGCCCTGGTCATATTTTTCCTATCTCCCTTTGAATGCCGACAAGACAGTTGTGGTTATGCTGCTTAACCATGGTAAGCAAAAAAAAAATCCATGGATGGCTGCCTGACCCTGGTTAAGATCCTAAAGATACAGAACAAATCACAGTTAATTTGGCTGAGTTGTCTCTACCCAGAGACTATGTATGGTCCAAAGACACCCATAAGATCTGTTCACTACTTTGCAGCTGGAGTGGTGAGGAAATTCCCAGCCTCAGGGTTTCTCAAGTGCAAACATAATTAACCATGGTTAATACACAGTTAATGCAAATCATGGTGTCACATACAGGTTTGCGGCCATTCCTTAAGAATGGAAAACAAGCCACAGCTGCTTATGTCTTGTGCAAGTCTGCACTTTTACAACTATAGTCACTATTTATTTGGAGAACCAAAACATGCTGATCAAACCATAAGCAATTCTAGTTTGCAGCTACCCTATTTTTATGTGGTTTGCAAAGAAGTGTGCGCTCTCTCTTATTTTGACAGCTTTGCATTGTTGGATACCTGAGGGGAGAGCATGCAGCAAGGTTCCAAGAGGTAGCAGAAGAAAGAACTAAAGGAGGGAAAAAAGAGAAAATGGTAGGTACAGGAAAGATTGAACAAAGAAAAGAATTAAGACTGATTTAGTATCCAACATCATGAATAAAATCTAGTTTAGAAAAAACACGGAATGCAGTAAAGTTTTGAGCAAACAAACAATTACAGAACAAAGTACAGTTAACTTTATTGATATAGTCAGGTCCATGCAGGAACGTCCTAAGAATAGCTGGGGGAAAAAAGGAAACTATATCTAAATGCAGAGAGTACATGGAGACTATCTTTAACGAACAATAAAGACTCAGCATTAAGAAAAACTGGGTCAAACCAATATACTGGATATTTTCTATGGTGTAAATATTAACTGAATGTCATCAGTTAAATATGGATAGTTAGTAAATATGGATCATTTAATGTTTTGTTTCCAGCTATTTGATACATATTAAGGCGAAAAGAAATAGTGTGTTTACACAAGTGCAAATTTGGATACTGAACAGAATACAGGGATTTTTAAAAACCCAGCTTGCTTTACCAATTCATTTTTTGTCTCCAGCTCACTCTCCAGGTCTTTGCAGCTTTGTTTCTGTTGCAGATGCTTCTGTTTCAACAACCTGTTCTGCTCATCTTGCTGCTGAAGCTGCTCAAGCAGGTCAGATTGTTTGTTTTTAAGATCCTCCACCTCTTTCATAGTTTTTTCCAAGTCTTTCTCTAGATTTTCTATTTCTTCTGCAAAACGCAGCAAACCAACATATCAAAACACATTTCTTGTTCACTTGTCACTTAGTGGAAAAGCACACTATGCTCTCAAAGGGACACCTCCAGTCTGGGTTGCCACAGTATTTGTGGGATATCCTTTTCTTTCTGCCTTTCATGCTTTCCTCCTCTAGTTCTATACTTAAAACATCTTCTCAGTGGCCCCTCCACTTTCACAAGGGTTCAGGGCACAGAACCCGCATAAACATGGGAAAACAGCAGGTAACTCCGCCTGCTTGTGATCCCCTTCCCATTCCTTCACTTTTTCCCCTGGAGCATGAGCCTTCCCCACACCAGTCCTTTGCCTATTGCCTTGGCACAAGTTCTCAGTGCTGAGGCCAAGGGCAAAAGAATGAGAGGGGGAGCTCCAGAGGTGAAAAAGAAGGCTCACATGTACCTCCCCTCCCCATTTCCTTGCCTTTTGCCCCTGTGCATGTTCTCAGTGGCAAAGGCACTGTGCCTCTCCCCATTCTCTTGCCTTTTGCCTTGGGGTGCTTGCTTTCCTTCTCCACACCTGGTAAAGTGCAAGGGAATGGGAGAAGGAGAATGGGAGTGGGGGGAAGGGGCACACACCCTTCACAAATAATCAAATTTGCAAAGGTCAAACCTGCAAATGTGGCAGGAGGAGCATTCTCCTAAAAACATGGTGTGCCAAAGCCACCATTACCATCGTCCACTTTCTATCAGAACTCTTTCCTCTATGAGGCTCAAAGTTATGTACACATCCTGAAAAAGTTTGCGACGTTTACTGCAATTTGTTATCCAAACTTTACAGGGGGGTAACTCTGTGCTCAACATGACTTGCAGATAAATATTAATGCATAGGACTGCATTGTAACTGCCCGCAGCCTAAATTATAGTTACCTAAATTAAACCTCTCAAAAGCCTCTTCCCTGTCATGGTTTGTCACTGGGTAGCCCTCAAGATCTTGCAATGACCTTAAATGGAAAATCGTGTAAAGGCGGTAATGCGGCAAGTTTGCAACAGGATTATCCGCTAGGAACAGAGAAGTCAGGTCTTTCAGAGGCTTCAGTTTAGCTACCTCACGGAGCTGGAAGAAAGAAGAACGTGCAAGAATTAGCATTCCCCAAAATACAAATCACACTCCATTTTCTGCTTAGACATGTGCAATTTAACAAACACATACAGTCTAGCAGTATATTGGAGGATACAATAAATGAATCCTGTATGTTAAAACTAAAGTTAGGTGGATGTAAATGTTAGGACAGCGTGACAGTCATAAGACAAGGCACTACCCAAATTCCTAGAGTCAAACAGCTGAAAAAGGGTTTGCAAGAGTATTACATAAAGCTAATCCAAGCTGAATTTTGGGAGTTTACGCTGCCTTTTTGAAAAACAAACAATCTTTTGTGGAAGATCCAAAATAACCAACTGTTTATTTTTCAACCATTTCCCAAACACAAGCATTGCTAGAAGTACACTGCACAAAAAACGCTGTTTTCTTTTTTAAAAAGCTCTAAAAAGAGAGCATACGTCCTAAGATGAAGGAAGCTCAGAAGTGGTCTTGGACAAAACAAAACAAGTTCCAGCTCAGTCTAAAATGGTCCTGGCATATGGTTTGACTGAGTTCCCCAGCTTGATGGTTTTGGAAGACAGTGGCTTCAGGCATCTTCTCTTACATCAACTAACTAGTTTTCTCTTCTTGTGGAATTTTGGGATTCCAGAAGTTATGGGAAACACACGTTGTGTAGGAGACTGAACAGGCCTATACCACCCCTACAGCTGCTCCACATGAATAATGTGGCATAGACACACCCACTCATTCATGTCTATAGGGGGAGGATGGCAATGGTACCAAACTGTATTTCAGGAGAACTACCTACCATGATTCTTCTTGTCAATGAAGAACCCTAGAAATTCCTTTGGAAAAAGTCTAAACACTATTGCCTCATCCCATGCCAGACATATCTAGAAGGAAATCCGTATACTGGAATTAATACTTGCTTTCTAGTCTAGGAAAGATTTTCCAATAATTACGTGGTTATTCCCCTTACCATCTTAACATCTTCGATTCCACTTAGCCACTATTCACCAGATAAAGTGCATCCCAACTTCATATTCTCTTCCTATACAGTTAATATTTTTGTGGTTAGTCATTACATCAGTGGTTCTTAACCTTTTGTTTACCACTGACCCCCTTTAAATATCTTCTGTTGTCATGGACCATGAAAACTTAGCTCAATATTTAAAACCCTAAAGTGCATCAAATATTTAAAAATAAACTTCTGAACAGTTTGAGATATTGTAATGAAATTTGCACAAATGACATCTATCACTACTAAAAGACTTCTGCTCCTTGAGATCAATGTACGACCATCTGTCTGTCAGTCTTCTTCCCTTTCTATATCAACTGTAAAAGCTTATAACACTTCTTCAAGCCTTTGAGGACCCCCTATGAGGACACTGCAGCCTCTGTGTGTCTGCAGACCACAGGTAAACAACATGATCCTGGGAACTAACTTTATTTTAGAAATAAATAATAATTCCACAAACACTGTGGTTTTCAAATGCCAAGAAAAAGCTTGAACAAAGAAATAAAACATACAGCAAGAACATTCACTCATACGGCTAACGCCAAATGTACGTAGCGAATGTTTCCACAGGTTAAAATAACTTACTGATGATATTTTGTTTTTTCTCAAATTTAGGGTTCGCAGGCACCTGAGTTTTTTACCCATCCACACAGGGATGTGCTCAATCTCATTCCCAGCAAGATTCAGTTTCTGCAGATTGTGTAGGTGTTCAATGCCTTCTATTTTACTAGAAAATAGACACAAATAATAAGATTAGGCAAGGTGAAATGAGTGCAAACACAGTAATCTTTGTTTCAGCTGTGATAGAGAAATGGGCTGAGACAGGGTATTTTCTGGTCCTTCAGTCCATGGTTTGGAGGATCTGGAACACCACTCATGTTCATCTTCTCACATCTTGTTACTAAGCTTTAAGCAGGTTAACTTAAAGTTGGGAGACTGTTGCATCAGGGATTTGAAAGAAAAAGCAGAACTGTATTACAAATGTGTCTGGACACACTTTTATTATATTTGTGGACAGGTTCTAATTTTTAGTCCGTTCCAAAAATTCTGGTTAACATGTTGCAACAGAAGTACAGGTGAATCCACGCCTGTCCCCTCTTGCCCTTTTATTATAGAAAGGGTTTCTGTCCACCAAAAACAAAACCCCCCAGATCTTGGTTTGCTCAACACCCATTTCATCACAGAAGAGCTCCTTCATTGAGCAAGGAAGTTAAGTTACCATAGTGTGTAGAAATAGTATGAAAGAAGTCTAACCCCCATAACAGTGAAACACAGTCCTTGTATTTTACAAACCATATAACCCAACACGTACTTGTGTGCATATTATGCTTTCAAGTCACGTGACTTGAATTTCATAGGGTTTTATCAAGCAACGAATACTCAAGAGTGTTTCACCAATTTCTTCCTCTGAATTATAGCCTACAGCACCTGGTATTTGTTGGCAGTCTCCCATCCAAGCACTAACCAGGGCTGACCTTCCAAGATCAGAAGGGATCTGAGGTCTTTAGGGTATTTAGGCCTGAAACATAAGTACTTACCTGAGTATGAGTTTGATTGAGCTAAATGAGACTGCCTTTCTACCTATCTACACTTTGTGTTAGCCTTCTCTAACAGCATGCCCTCCAGATTTTTTGGACTACAGCTCCCATTCGTTTCAGCCAGTATGGTCAACATTCAGGAATTCTGGGAACTGTACACAAAAAAATATCTAGAGAGCATCAGATTTAGGATGCTGTACTCTGCTTGGGAAATAATGCTACACAATTTTAAAAGGCACTTTACAATCTACTCTTCTGATTTTTATAAAGCTACTATAGACTACGAAACAAAAAATACCTGAAGCTGAATTTATAGTCTCTCTTAGGAGCAATGCAAACCAGATCTATGTAGTGGTTTTTTTCCCCTACACCTGCAGTTTACACAAAGAATTGCAAACCAAACTGCCTTGTGTAGCCCTCAAAAGCACATAATACATGCAGATTTGTAGTGAGTGCAATTTTCATTTCTCTTTTTGGTAGCCATTGTTCAGTTTTGATCACTCACAACGTATCTATGCTTTAGTAAGAATAAATACTAAGGTACCATATTATAGTACATAAACATTGACCATACTTCTTTATATTTGTTCTTTTTTACCCTCTTGCTTACCTTATTTTGTTGTAAGACAAATTGAGGTCACATAGTTTTAAGAGTTTGTCCAGTTTTTCAATCTTTTCAATAAGGTTGTGACTGAAATTGAGGGCCTCTAATTTATCACACTTCTCCAGATTTTCGATGTACTGAAAAAATAAACAAGACTATAAACCACTGGAGTTGTATAAGACAAGACAGCAGACTACTGTTTTTACAAACTGTGCTGACTGGAACAATATTTCACTCTGTGAAGGTCAATTAACTGTGTGCTATTACTATGCCATAACTGTTAAAAGTTATTGAAAGAAAATCACTGAGATGGCATTTTAAAACAGCTATTTGGAACTATTTCAATGCTGAATTAGGAGGAAGTCTCTCAAATGGCCAAATTCAGAGATGTAAGCAAAGATGTAAAGCAGTTCCAAAATTACACCTGAGTTCAATAGTGTTCTGAGTTCATTTTTTCTTAAGTTGCAGTAAAAGATTTAACTAATGTGTATCATGGTGAACCTCTGCATAAGAAAATAAAAAAAACCTTAAGTATGTCCTTTTTATAAATACGGCAATAAGTGCTTACTATGTATATCAACAATATTTACTGAGTGATCACCAAAATAGTTCCAGGACATGAATGGAGAACCTCTTGGCTAAGGACAGGAATAGGTGACTATCTGAGAGTCCCTTTATTCAGCCTTCACCCCTTGTCAGGGTCAGAAGGAAAGAAGGGTGTGGCTTCCAATCAGTATGAATGCTTTGCACTGGCCACTTGTTATCAGTACTGACAGCATGTCCTTCTGCTCTTGCTTAAGTCAACAGAGTAATACCCGATGTCTGATAAAGCTCTAACCCAAAGAATGCTACTCCTTGGTTCTGGACTGACAATAGCACAAGAAGCAGTTAATGGGAACAACAAGTGCCAGCCCATGTGCTGTATTTGGATGATCAAACCCTGTCTTAAAGTTGGCTTTCAAATCTGACTTGTCACATGACAGGAAATGATGGTTAACTGTGACTTCTTCACTCTTTCAGTAACTCAAAGGGAAAAGCAAAGCAGCAACAAAGAAGTTCTGTTTGTCCAAACATGGCCAAAGTACAAAGAGAATCCCAGCTTTCTATTCTGTTTAAAGACTTTCTACTTTCAAGTTTTTGACTACAATATCCTGACTGTATCCATTACACCTGTAAATCAAGTGGAAGGTGAAATATCAGGTGTAGATGCATTTTTGTTCTAGATGAACAGAAACTTATGAAAACTACATACCTTGAATTTCTTTCCTCCATCTTTTGCAAGAGAAAGATTTAGAGAAGTTATGCGTCCCAAGTTTTCTTGTTTGGCTAGCTTCTGGATAAGAGGCTCTGTTATGTATCTGATGCCTGGGCTAAAACAATTGTCACCTGTAGTCAATAAAAGATGTTCTGAGTAGAAAATGACAACAGAATGACGACAAAATGATAATGGATGAAGAAAAACTTGCAACTCAAGGAATATCATAAAGGAGAAAAACTCTGGGGGTTTTCTTACAAATTGTTTCTAGCATAGCCATAACAAACCAAACCAAACCTTCTGTTTTAATATCTTGAATTAATTCTCAACTGAGATGCATGGCAACATCAACACATTCAGAAGTACATGCCTGAAGACTGCGCTCTTAATACTGATACAATGCTCAGCATATTAAGACATGTTATACAATACTTTTTCCACTACCTATGTTGATGTCATTCTAGCATGGGGGTGGGAATCACCTGGCCTTCCAAATGCTTTTGGACTCCAACTTCCAGCATTTCTCACCACTCATTAAATTGGCTAGGGATGATGAACTTGCAGCTCAACAGTATATGGAGAGCTGTATGAGTCCCAGCTGTGGTCTAGCGCAAGACGAAGAACTTTTCCAAGTTTTTAAAATCAGTGTTTCATCTGCTGCACAAAGTGCTCTTTTTTTTCCTTTCTGTGTTGTCTTTCTATAGGTGGTTGTGGTAGTTTTTATGTTTTGTGAGATATTTTGGAAACACAATTGTTCCAAAACACAGGACATAAAATTATCATTTTACTACAATACCTTGTCCAACCAGACGTTCAGAAGGAATTACCGAATCACATTCTTCCACTGCATCTCCTTGACACCCCTGCTCTGTTGTTAGGTAAATAGGTGGAGTTTCTTGTCTCCTATATGGAGATGGAGACCGGCTGGCTGAACTCACAGTAGACATTGGACTCTGGGTGCGAGATGGAGACATCAGCCTCATTCTAGGTGATGCTCGTGTTGGCCGGCCTTTCCTCATTGCACAAAATGCTGCATATTAATAGTCAGAAGCTGCAAGGAACACAAAGACTCTTTTTTCAAAGTCTTCTCAGATATATAAACATTCTTATAGCTGCTCAGACATAAAATTGACATCCAGTTTTGCCAAATAACATTTTGCCTTTTGTGTGTGTGCATGTGCGTATAATTTAATAATAATAATAAAAGCATTTTTAAAAATATATGTATGTATATATATTTTTAAACGAGTTTTCCTTTAAAGTTGTTAAGACAGTCACTTCCTCATCTTTCATAATTTGGGGAAGGAAACCCACTAGTGTACACATTCCTCAATAAAATTTGGCCACTCAGTAAGTATTAATTCTAATGTCACATCTTCCATCTTTGGTAAATTACCACACATCTCTTTAGCATGACTCCAGGAAGCTGTGGTTCTTCTGGGCTTCATGCCAAAATGGTTCCAGGAAGTTGAGGTCCCCTTCCCCTCCTCCCCAACAAAATACCCTAGAAGGCATTAGCACTTTCTTTCAGAGCTGCAAGGTAGGAAAATCAGTTCCAGATACAAACTGTCTCCCTGCTGTTCCTGTAATTATAAACAACTTTAGTGACAAGTATCAAGATTCAAAGAGGTTATCTATGTTAACTCTGCTGGAGCATAAAAAGGAAACAAGAGTGGAGGGAAAAGTGGAACCCAGTTGCACCTTTAAGGCTGTTTTTATTAAGCATGAACTTTTGTGGATTTCAACCCGCTTCCTCAGAGGCACAGAAGAAGCAGATGTGGCCCTCTTGATGATGTTGGAGTGCAACGCCAGCTCTCCTCACCACTGATTCTGATGGCAGAAGATGTATCAATGTGCAGTTCATGTGTATCTGTTTTTTTTTAAATTATTAAATTAGAAAAACACAACCTAAACATACAAAACAAAACAAAACATCCAAACATTAACAGGTAGCTACACATATCTACACATAACTAAAACAAAAACCAACAAAACATAACTAAAATACTAACATAACTAAAATGTTAACCAAACATAACTAAAATTGTTGCATACAGTTCATATTACTTAAACATTTACACCTATTAAGCCATACACTTTATCCCATAATTATTAACTATTGCTTATCACTTATCATTTTAATTACTTACTTAATTTCTCAAGTTAATAATTAATTGTTAACTTATTCCAGATTACATTATATGGATGCTCAATCCACATAAAAACATTTTAAAACAATAAACAGAACACATCTTCTAAATCTACTTTTAAACTTCTCATTTAATACTATCAATTTTACTTATCAAAACCGACTGTCATCAGACAGCTCACAAGTATCTGAAGAAGCTAAAATAAATCAGATACTTTAAGTGTTGCTAGATTCCCCTTTTCCTCCTCCATCTCTCCTTATCTGTTTCAGTAAAATGTGATTTACAAAATTTGCAAATTTTAAGCATTAAAAAATAAAAGTCAGAGATCAAACAACTTACATAGGGGGAAGGGGGATGGATTAGAAGAGGCTGATCTGAAACCATATGCTTCCAAACAACAAGCTAAGTTCTGATGTATATAAACTAACCCGATGCACTGCGTTTCCAACCATAACTAAAAGCAGTTCAGCCTGTTACCATAACTTACAATCTAGCAGTCCAGATGGAGCTACGAAAGGAAGAGCGCAAAAAAACAACAACAACCCAAAACCCTACTTTGGTACATCTGATAGATAAAGCATGTGCTGTTTGATGGTTCATAAGGTCTTTGCTTTAGGCTTGTATCTGGCCATAAACAAAGCAGCCAGTCACATTGCCTAAGGCTAACACAGATGTGAATCAAAAGAAATAAGACTTCTCTTCTGAGGTCCTTATTAACAAACATTCACTGTTGCCCTGCAACCGCAGAACGAAAAGGTAAAATGCTGGACAGGGGACTACAGGTCACTGTCACGTTACACCCATTTTGCCCCAGAAAGAGCATGATATCCAAGGGAAGACCAGACTGGCCCTTTCATTTGCCAGAGACCAGTCTGGCCCTTTCAATCGCCAGAGATGGAGCAGCCTCAAGGAGCCTCTTTCTGTATCACAGAAAGAAAACTTGGCTTCTATTGCAAATAGCTGAATTGAAAGAACACACATTCAGGTTTCTGCCATTGCTCAAGAGGGCTACGGATTACTGATTTGCCTGTATCTGCATACTTAAAGCAGCGTCCAGAATCATGAAGCCTTGCAGACAATGTTGGACTTCAAGTCCCACCATTCCTCACTACTGGCCATGTTGGCCAGAGCTTCTGGGATCTGCAGTCGAACAAACCTAGAGGGCAGCATGAGTCTCACCCTGACTTTAAGGCAAAACAGCCATGTCTCCAAACAAATGGAGCTGACAAAATTATGTCCCTTCAAGAACTCATACCTCAACTTGCGCACTTTCCCCTCCCCTCCCTTCCCCATTCCTTTTAACTTTTGTATTGCGCCTAGACTATAAACTTTCAGACAGGAACTGTCTTATCTCTTTATCACTATACAGCAGTTGAGAAAGTATGAACTTAAGAGGAAAAAACATACAAAAGAGTAACATTTTACCATGTATGGTCTCATGGATTCAACTACTGCATATATACACATAATTCTGCATGCTCTGATATGGATTTTCCTTATTAACTGAGTAGGGTCTTAGACTATGCATCAAAGCTACACAGTTAGATTACTTGTTATTTTTCATTACCATCTTCACTTTTTTTCTTTTCCTGCTATTTGATATTAGTGGCTTAAGATTCTAAAATCTTATTTGAAAGTGTATTCTAATGGGTTTAGTATGCACAACTGAACAATGGTGGGGGACGTTTATTGAGAACAGAAATGCAGACATTGTCTCTCAGAGATTAAAGGGGAAATTGGATGACCAGATAAAAGCAGAATGGCAAATTGTAATGGGTAATTGCTGGGAACTGCCAAGTGAAAATGGCTGAATTGTGGTTGAAATTAAAGTGGAATAGCTGTAACATAACAGGAGCGGACGAGAGAAATGCAAGATCAAGCATGTAAGATGAACATATAATTGTGATGCATAATTTTTATATGTGAATAGAAATTCAGAAAATGAAAACCAGATCAGAGTGGAAGAACAAAAACATTACATGTAAAAGTACAAGTTAAGATGATTTTTTTTATTTGTGAAACTTAATAAAACTATAAAAAAATGAGAAAAATTTAGGTTGGACTAGCTTGTCTTTTTTCAAGTGTAGTGCAAAAATCTATATAATCACCAGCACCAGGGTATAGGAAGCAACCCCACTGGAACTACAAGCAAAGCTTTTTCATAGCCATACAGTGCTGGACAACCACGACCACCTATGCTAGTCATCACAATCACTGCCTTCTGCAATTAACACTCTCTAAGAAACAGTGCTGCGGATCTGTCAGTCTTTAAGTAATCACAAGAATTCTCTTTCTTTATGGTTCACTGCTTGCTTTTTTTTTCTTTTAAGGAAAAAATCCTAAACATGCAAACAAAACTGGCAGGACATCAGCAACCTGACCCACTAACAAAGTCAACAACTAGGCACTTCAACTCACTGGCTCTCAATAACAATGCAAATAATCACTCCAAACACTTATCAGAGTGCCTATATGCCTTGCTTTGCTGGGGACAATTAGAAGGGCAGAGAAGCCCACGGCTGATTCAAAGATCAAGAACCATAAGCAGGAAGAGCAGGTGAAAAGTTGTCCCATGCATAATTATCACAAGGAAAATGGATCAAGCAGCGGCTCACCTGCTGAAACTTCAACATGGTGCTTTGCTTTTTCGATTCAAATTGCACTCTTTGTTGTCAAGCATGCATCTATAAATCTTTATTAATCTGCATTGCATTTTCTACTCCATTTTGTTGGCAACGTGTAAAGCAAGCGCAATAGCATTCGTACCTGACTTCTGGTATCAGCCCCCTCCCCGAAATAAATACAATAAAATATTAAAAGACATACAAAATTATAATTTTACAAAAGTTTTATGAAAGCTATAAAACGATACAATTACAAATGTCATCTTTAAAAAGGATAGCTACAAAAGAAAAGGCTCTAACGTCCCAAAATAAAATAAACCCATGGAAAGGACTGCGTGGTTCTATCTGTGAGGATAAGAAGCGGGGTAAGGGAGGGGAGGGGCAGGGCATGACTCCCCCTCATTTTGGGGGTCCCGAATCAGAGGGCTCGAGAAGGAGAGGGCATGTCTTGCTTCCACCAGGGTGGCAGGCCCCCCCCCCTTAATAAACAGAATAAACGCTGAGGAGATGCTGAGGGAGGCCGAGCTCAGCGTCTTACCTGGATCACTGGGCAGCCTCAGGGCCGCGCTTTGATTACAGCCGTTGCCATAGCGACCGACGGGCCTGGGGCCGCGAATCGCAGCCTCCGTCGTCGTGGAGCGCCCGCTTTTATTTTTCTCTCCCTCTCCCACCCCAAACTTGGTCTTCTCCGCCTTCCCTATCTTCCTTCAAAACAAAACAGCAGGCAGGCAGGCAGGCAGGCAGGCAGGCAGGCAGGCTCCGGCTTTCCGGCCTCAGCTTCCCACTTACTCCTAAGGAGAAGCGAAGGCGCCCACAGCTCGTCTTTTAACGCCCGGCGCCGCCATCTTGTGCGGACGCGGGGACAGCGTGTGAGTGGGCGGGGGGACTAGAGAAAGGCAGTGGGCCGGCCAATGGGGACACACCTCCGCCGTTAGCCCCGCCCCCTGCAGCCGAACCTCTTCAACGGTCTCGCTCGCCTCAGCTGCGGTGAGTTTTGAGAGGTGTTTGTGCGCATGCGGGGCGGGAGGAATAGCGAGAGGGGGAAGGCCGGCCAGTGGGGACACACCTCCGCCGTTAGCCCCGCCCTCTCCTATCAAGCCTCCTTAACGGTCTCGCTCACCTCAACTGTACTGAGTTTTGAGAGGTGTTTGTACGCATGCGTGAGGGCGTCCCATTCATTTCAACCGTCCTCCTTTATTTTTAATTTTACTTCGTCTTTTTTGTTCTGTTTTGCTTCCTGGGCTTACCTGTAGCATTTAATGCACCTCACAGGATAAACTGAGGGAGAGAACTCAATACTCTGCTTTGAGCTCATTGCTAAAAAGGCAGATAACAATACATCTCAGTTTTTGAAGCAGGTGTTTTCCCTCGATACTGCTGCTCGAACAGAAAATTTGCAATA
Organism: Iguana delicatissima; assembly: GCA_948472985.1. Classification (NCBI taxonomy): domain Eukaryota; kingdom Metazoa; phylum Chordata; class Lepidosauria; order Squamata; family Iguanidae; genus Iguana; species Iguana delicatissima. The sequence goes on along the minus strand of CAOKZL010000031.1, from coordinate 1,429,206 downwards.
AATAACACGGAAAGCATTGGGTTAGTTCCCTGCTGTAAAAAAAAGAAGAAGCGTTCAGCATGTTTGGGGAAACTGTCCAAAGCTAGCAACGTGCAGGTGTAAAATAAAGCAAAAAAATCCAGGCAATCCTTGCATTAGTAAAAACACTTCAGAAAGGCAACCTGAAGGCTTCTCCCAAAATGTTTCCAAGGATATCTTTTCCTCCGTGAGCTCCCACTTTGCTTATGATCTCTGTCTGGGTGACCAAACTGCGGGGCTTTTCGGCACTATACTGTTATAGTGCAATTATTCCACTTTCAGCATCCTAGGGGATTCTGGGGTTTGTAGTTTCCTGAGGCCCAAGAGCGCTCTGGCTGAGGCTTCTCAAGGCCCCTCCCTAACTACAAACCCCAGGATTCCATAGGAGGCTGAAAGTGGAGTGATAGTGCTATAACACTGTAGTGCAGAAATGGCCTATGATCTTCAACATCTCATCTGCTTGTCCTCGTCGTATTCTGTTTTGCTGTTCAGTGAAGGATTCTGGAGGCAGCTGCTGTTTATCTTGCCCGTGGTAGGGAGCCCTATGCTGCCTAGAGTGGTATAAGCTAGGGCAAAACCTTGGGATTCCCAGGCCCCCAGCTCTTTCACAATGCTTATGAGTGTTGCCTCCCACCCCCCCGGTACTTTGGATTGCAGCCATGGCTTCCCGCACTTATCTCACAGGTTAGGGACTGGAGCGCTGTCAGAAAATGGCATCGGTTGCAAAGCAGAGGGACTGTCGAGGGGACTGGCAGTGTCACTCTGTTCTGCTTTGGTCGGACCCCATCTGGAATCCCGGGTCCAGTTCTGGACACCGCAGTCCGGGAAGGATTTTGGCAAGCTGGAACGGGTCCAGGGGAGGGCGACCAAAATGGTAAAAAGCCTGGAAACCATGGCCATTTCCACACTACACGGTTATAGTGCTATTATTCCACTTTCACGCTCCTGTGGAATTCTGGGGCTTGTAGTTTCCTGAAGCCCAAGAGCTCTCTGGCTGAGAATTCTAAATGCCCCTCCCTGAACTGCAAGCCCCACGATTCCATAGGCGGTTGAAAGTGGAATAACAGCGCCATAACAGTGTAGTGCGGAAATGGCTCATGAAGCCATGTAAGGAGCAGCTTAGGGAACTGGGTATGTTTAGCCTGGAGTATTATTGATGATTTCATAAAGTAAGAATTTCCACCTGCAGACTTTTGGCTGAATGGACCACACAGATCAGTATATAAAAGGTCTAGTGGTTTGGTGGATTGTCTCTCTGCAATTGACGAATGTGATGCTCTGACAGCTTTTGCCCTTAAGCATTTTTCACATCTCTCATTGTTAGAGCATATTTTAAAATTAAAGTCTATAGCAAGCTCTTGATTAGCCAGTCTCTGAATGCATTCTACATTTCTGTGCCCAAATCGGCGATGCCATAAATTTAAACAGTCTTTGTGATTACACTGGATCACACTATTTGCATATGAATCCAAAATTTGCATTTGGTAACAGTCACCAGTTAGGATTCCTCGAAAAATTAAATTTTTGCCGTGAAGACCACAACAAGTTTCCTTTTTGAAAATAACTCTGTTTCCTCTCACTGTAGTTGTTCTGACACTATAAAGAGACACTTTTAAATCTGGGACAAAATAAGCATCATGAATTCTTAAAGTCTCTATCCTGTTGGCGCCAAGTTTTGTTTGCAAAAGAACTGTCCCTTTCCCTTTTGCAACCACTGATTGGCCATTTGCTAAATAAACAGGAAAATTTATGCTTGCATCAAAATCCACAAACATTTCTCTCCGATTAAAGTAATGACTAGTAGCACCGCTGTCAATTACAATTATATTTTCTTTTTGATTTTGCATAGGCTTGAGCAATTGTTCATTAATAAGACCAACATTGAAATTTGTAGACGATTTCTTCTTAGAGTTAAAAACACTTTTATTATTCGGTTTGTTTTGCTGAGGCTGCCCTTTAGGCTTTGATTTGTTAATTTGGTGGCCATTTGTTTTTCCGTGAAAAAGACTCTTTGATATGCAAATTCTCCTCAGCAAGTTCAGCCAGCTCTCTTCCAGCAGCTATTGCCTCAGGTTTAAAATTCCTCAAATTTTTCCTATTTTGATATTCTATAACTTCAGCAATAGCAGTTTCCAAATTTACATCTCCCTTAATTTGTAGAGCATCAATTATGGGCTCAAAAAATTCAGGCAAGCTTCCTAGAAACATTCCCAATCTCACAGATTCTGAAAGATTTTCTCCAGAACTTTGCAATTCAGATACCATAGTCATGAAAGTGTTAATATGTTCATTCAAAAATCTAGGATTTAACAATTTCATTCTTGTAAGTCTGATTATAATACCACGTTTGCTTTGCAATACTGGGAGAGTCAAATAATCTCTTCAGTTTTTCCCATATTTCTTTAGCACTTTTCAGGCCTCTGATGTGATAAACAATGCTTGGATCAATGGCTAAGCAGATATAAGCAGTTGCTTTCTCATCATCTTCATCAAATTTCTGCTTTGCCCTATCTTCTGTGGGCCGCTGTCCTTTCACAACCTTAAATAGTCCCATTGTAGTTAATTGCATTTGCATATTCCAAGACCAATTTCGGTAATTGCTACCAGTTAACTTTTCAATAGTAAGCAATGGATTAGAAGCCATTGTTCAAGGGTTAGTCTCTGCCGGCCGGGTGCCACGTGGTCATCAAACAAAGAACTTCTCTTCTGGGCCCATAACCCAAATATGTGGGAAAATGAGACTGAAACTGTCAGGAATCCAGCCTTCATTTAGCAGAGTCACACAGGGAACGCTTAGAAGTTTTTATCTAACGACTTGTGTCTTCAAACTGGTACTTGGAATAAACACAGACGCAGGTAGCTTTGAATAAAAGACTAAATACTTTACTAATGACTCTTCATTTACATCTGTATTGAGAGAGCCTGCGACCTGTCTAATCTAGTGAATAGGAGAGCCTTCAGTTTAACTCACCATCCTCCTTAATGGGACTCAAACTCGGAGCATGCGAAGAGTTCAGGGAAAGCAGCCATTGAGAACAAAGAGGGGGGGGTCTTAACTTTTATAAGACCGATGACCCAAGCCACTGTCCTGGGTCACATGATCTGAGCACCAAAGGTATTTATGATCATGCAATAAAAGACAGAGAAAGGCAAATGGAGAAGATCTGGCATGCAACAGAAAGGGAGGCCCTATCTGGCTATTGCCCATCTGTTCTAACAACAAGATGGGGGGAGAGAATGCTGAGATTTCCAACATGGAGAAGAGAAGGTTAAGCGGCAACCTAAGAGGGTATAATATTTAAAGGGATGTTACATGGAGCAAGCCTGTTTCCTGGTGCTCCAGAGACTAGGACATGGAGCAACAGCATCAAACTTCCAGAAAAGAGATGCCATCTGAACATTGGGAAGAACTTCCTGACAGAATGCGCTGCCCAGGAGCATGGTGGAGCTTTTTAAAGAGGGGCTGGATGGCCATCTGTCGGGAATGCTTTGATGGTGTATTCCTGCATGGTAGAATGGGGTTGGACTCAATGGCCCTTCCGACTCTACGATTTATGGAGACTCAGGCCATTTCCGCACTATGCTGTTATAATGCTATTATTCAACTTTCAACCTCCTATGGAATCCTGGGGTTTGCAGTTTAGGGAGAGGCATTTAGAATTCTCAACCAGAGAGCTCTTTGGCCTCAGGAAACTACAACCCGCAGAATTCCACAGGACGTTGAAAGTGGAATAATAGCACTACGACAGCATAGTGCGGAAATGGCCTATCTTGGGACTGACTTCTGGGCTGCTTGCAAAGTCTTTCAGCCCATTAAGCGTCTTTGCCCCGATCTACTTTGCAAGCAGCAGGCATGCAAGTACTTCCAAGTGAGCCTCTATGGGCAAGAAAAACTGATGGAAGAGTGGGCCCCCATCGCATGGAAGTGTCAAAAGAGTGTGTTGTCAGATAATAGGGCATCAAAAGGTGGGGACTTACTTATTTTTTACTATAGACACATTGCTGCAACTCATCGCTGAAAGCCTGTGTTTTGACAGACCTCTGTCGCCCTCCTCCCAAAGCTGATGCCCCTGAAAACCTTCCAGCTAGAGAAAGGAGAAGGAGGAAAAAGAAGGCTGGGCGGCCTTAAAAGACAGTAAAAAGGCGGTTTGGTCAGAGGCTTTGTTAACAATATAAATGCAGCTAGTAAAATAAGCAAAATAAGTACAAATAAGTCTGGTTGGAACCCAATGTGTACAATGGGACATATTAATAAATAGATTTTAGAGTTGCAACCTTAGACTTTTACAGTCCTGCGTGAGAATAGGCCTTTCCCAATAGTTCCTTTTGTTTGCTTAAGTTTGTATATCGTCGTTCCACACACTGTGCTTGAGAAAACCGACAATAAGAAACAGTAATATACTAAAGCAACATTTAATAGAGAGTAAAGCAACAAAGCTGTAATAGAGAGTAAAGCAACAAAGCTGATAAAACGTCACTGAGGAAAAACACTACAAACTTTACTGCAAAATATTTATGCATCAGTTTACAGGTCAAAGATACAGCAGTATAAATAGATATACCTACACTCCATCATGCCTTCCTTTGCTCCGGTTGTTTTTTCGGTTCCCTTGCTCTCGTCAGTTTTCCTTGTCCATTTAGCAAACTCAGCTGCCTTGGCCATCACTACCATACTCAAATCCATATAAATCCAGAAGACAGATAAGTAAAAAATTAATTGCCTGTAAACTTTGTATACATTTTGATCATTCACAGTTCATATGCAGTAGCGTACGGTATTGTTACCTTTTTTTTTTTGCTTCTTAATATTTATCTTAATTATGGGGGTAAGGAGAGGCAAAGTTTTTTCGTGCTTCTGTAAATATTGGAAGTCATTCAGGCTTGATCCTATGTATGCTTAGGTATTGTTTGGGATTCCATAAGGCTCTATTCCTGTCCATTGAAATATGGCATTTCAATGTTTTTATCTAATATTTACATACCAGAAGCAACCTATTTGTTAAGTCTTTGCAAGTCAGAGCTGAGCATCCAACAGAATGGACAAAAGCTGGCATTGCTTTTCCCCACCTTACCCTTGACTACCAAAGAATTTAAAATCGGAAGTAAGTACACGGCGCTGTTGAAACAGAACACTCAAAGTCTAGACATTTGCAGAACTGTCTTTTTTGGGAGATGAATAAATTCAGTCTTTTTTTTTAAATCAATTTTTGTATTGAGAGTCTTAATTGAAATGGTATTTTTATGTAAACGTGCATGTCATCATCATCTTATTGTACAGTCACAGACCTAATGTAACAAACAGAGGAATAAAAGCATAGTCATTAAAAAAAATTAAAAGCATGGTCATGAGATGTGTAAACATTAAAACATATGCATCTTTAAAATACATATGCTTCTTTAAACTGCATATTATTGGTAAATATTTTATAGTCAATGTTCAATAGAGATATTGGTGTATAATTTTTTGGATCTTCCAGATCTTTATCTTCTTTTAATATCAAGGTTATATTAGCTACTATCCATGATTCTGGTTTTCCATTTGTTATAATCTCATTGAACATTTTCAAGGAGGGGAGAAAGTAATTAAATGTTCGAAGTAAAGAAATACATTGAGAATAATTGGGTAATGATTTGCCAAGAAGAATAATCCAATAAAGATTAAGAAAGCAGAATGTGCTTGATAGCAGAAAAAAAAATGTTGGGAAGAAAAACATATGGGTGGTCAGTCAACAACTCTCTAATAATGTTAGAGGTAACAAATAAAAGGGAGAAAGATTAACCGAGTAAAAGAAAGAAGGAAGTGAAAGAGAATAGTATACAGTAAAGAACTAAGTTTGTGTATGTATGATAAATATGACAAGTAAAACAGATACAAATGTATAGCTATTATATATATCGCTTTATTACAGATGATATAAGTATCTAGAATACTTGCAAGAATAGTAAAGAAGTAAATAGAATCTTAAGTACACAGGAATAATTATGTATTTCATGTTTCTTTATTTTTTTTAAGTATATTTGGAAAAGTGAAAGAATGACTGAAAGAATATGTCAATATATGTTCTGTGTTTTAATAAAATAAAATAAAATAAAATAAAATAAAATAAAATGCATATTATTACAATCAGTAGATCCATTGTGGGGAGGACTTAAAAGTAAAACATGTACATGTACATAAACAGAGGAGTGTATTTATAAGCTTCAAAGTGTGCAGTTGTGTTGAGCCACAGTCACAAATAAAATTGTGGTCTAAATCTAACTGCTTAGTTGTAACTACAGTAGATCCATTGAATCAAGACTTCTGGGAGAGCTTATTTAACAAGGCAGTGGTCTAACTGGGACCATTTAGCCATATACTGGGCTGTTATACAAATGTGTGAAAAATCTAGACTGCTGAATCCCAAACTTTGTTCCCTTGACTTCAAGTCCCATCATTCCTGACTGTAGGCCAAGCTGGAACTGAAGTCCAAAAAATCCCTGAAGGGCCAAAGTTTGGGAACCATCGATCTAGACTTTGCCAGAATTCCATCTGACAATATAGACACTAAGGAGATTTTCCCTGAGAAAAAGGCAGGTGAGTCCATGGAAAATCCGACTACAACTGGGGATATAGAAGAGTTTCAAGACAGTTCAAAGGACCTCATTGTATGGGTTGAATATCACACTTCCATCTTGGCCCAATATTTCCTCCAAATAATGACCGCATGCCAAACATTGCAAAAGTCTTCACCCTAAAACCACCTCTGGCTTTGCTCTTGAGGGCCGGAGGGCAAATAAGAATCCTGGAGTTTGGAAAAGTGACTTTTTATGCAGCACAATCCCTGTAATGCCCAAGCCAACATGTTGTTGTAATCCAAAATAATTACTTTTCTAATCCAAAAGATTAAAACACATAGTAAATAACACCTGCAGAAGCAGCAGCAAAAGAGGGGATATCCCAAGCAAAGAGGTTATGCCTGAAGAGGTTATGCCTGAAGAACTCTGCAAAGGCGGCAAAGTCCAGCAAGTTGCTTGCTTGTCTTGCAGACAATTTCATGGTCCAGAAGGTGGAAGAGGCGACAAGGGGATCAAATATTCTGGATCTGATCCTGACCAACAGGGAAGACCTTGTTAATGACGTAGAACTGGTTGGATCTTTAGGAGAGAGTGACCATGCCCTATTAGAATTTGGCATTCAGTGGGGAAGAGAAGGCAAGTGTAGCCAGGCATTCGTCTTAGATTTTAAAAAAGCAGACTTCTGTAAACTGAAGGAGCTGCTGGCTGAAATCCCGTGGTCAAGAATAGTCAAGGAGAAAGGAGTTCAGGATGCATGGGAGTTCTTTAAAAGGGAGGTACTGAAGGCACAGGCTAAAACTGTGCCATTAAGGAGGAAAAATGGAAGGCATCCGAACAAACCGGAATGGTTGACTAAAGAGCTCTCACCTGAGCTAAGTATTAAGAAAAACATGTACAGGAAATGGAAGAAGGGGGAAATCACCAAAGAAGATTATAAGCAAGTAGCCAGGAGATGTAGGGAGAAGGTCAGAAAGGCTAAAGCACAGATCGAACTTAGGCTGGCCAGAGACATTAAAAACAATAAAAAGGGCTTTTTTAAATACGTCCGCAGCAAAAGGAAAAAGAAGGAGACGATAGGGTCACTGCGCAAGGAAGATGGAGGAAGAAAAAGGCAGAACTCCTCAACACCTTCTTCGCCTCAGTTTTTTCCCAAAAGGATAAAAACACTCAACCTGGCGGTTGGGGAGCAGGTGAGGAAGTGGGGGAAATGCAGCACAGAATAGATAGAGAGGTAGTACAGGAATACCTGGCCACACTGGATGAATTCAAGTCTCCAGGGCCAGATGAATTGCATCCTAGGATTTTAAAAGAACTAGCAGAGGTCATTGCGGAACCTCTTGCTATAATCTTTGAAAACTCTTGGCGGACCGGAGAAGTTCCGGCAGACTGGAGGAGGGCAAATGTTGTCCCCATCTTCAAGAAGGGAAAAAAGAGGACCCAAATAATTATCGCCCAGTCAGCCTGACATCAGTACCTGGAAAGATCCTGGAGCGGATCATCAAACAGTCAGTTTCTAATTACTTAGAAAACAATGCCGTAATTACGAAAAGTCAACATGGATTTCTCAAAAATAGGTCATGCCAGACTAATCTTATCTCTTTTTATGATAGAGTTACTTGCTTGATAGATGAAGGGAATGCTGTGGACATAGTATATCTTGATTTCAGTAAGGCCTTTGACAAAGTTCCCCGTGACATTCTTGCAAAGAAGCTAGTAAGATGTGGGCTGGACAGGGCTACTGTCAGGTGGATTTGTAACTGGTTGACTGAGCGTACCCAAAGGGTGGTCACCAATGGCAGATTCTCATCCTGGAGAGAAGTGACTAGCGGGGTGCCACAGGGTTCTGTCCTGGGCCCGGTGCTGTTCAATATCTTCATTAATGACTTGGATGAAGGAATAGAGGGCACGCTGATCAAATTTGCAGATGACACCAAATTGGGATGGTTGCTAATACGCCTGATGACAGGATCAAAATTCAAAAGGACCTGGACAGATTGGAGAGCTGGGCCAAGGCTAACAAAATGAATTTCAACAGAGAGAAATGTAAGGTCCTACACTTAGGCAGAAAAAATGGTATGCAGAAATATAGGATGGGGGACACGTGGCTGGCTAACAGTACGTGTGAAAGGGATCTAGGAGTCTTCATAGACCACAAGCTGAACATGAGTCAGCAGTGTGATGCGGCAGCCAAGAAGACCAACACAATTCTTGGTTGCATCAATAGGAGTATGGTGTCTAGATCGAGGGAGGTATTGGTACCACTTTATTCTGCATTGGTTAGACCTCATCTTGAATACTGTGTTCCAGTTCTGGGCACCCCAATCAAGAAGGATATGGATAAGCTGGAGCAGGTGCAGAGGAGGGCAACCAAAATGGTGAGGGGCCTGGAAGCCATGCGCTATGAGGACAGACTTAGAGAGCTGGGTATGTTTAATCTGCAGAAGAGAAGGTTGAGAGGGGACATGATAGCCATGTTTAAATATTTGAAGGGGTGTCATGTCGAGGAGGGAGTGGGCTTGTTTTCTCCTGCTCTTGAGACCAGGACAAGGAGCAATGGATGCAAGCTGCAGGAGGGGAGATTCCGCCTGAACCTCAGGAGGAATTTCCTGACAGTCAGGGCTGTCCGGCAGTGGAATGTGCTGCCACGGAGTGTGGTGGAGTCTCCTTCTTGGAGGTTTTTAAGCGGAGGCTGGATGGCCACTTGTCGGGAGTGCTTTGAGGGTTTTCCTGCATGGCAGGGGGTTGGACTGGATGGCCCTTGTGGTCTCTTCCAACTCTACATTTCTATGATTCTATGATTGTAAGAGGAAAGAGAAGAATGACCTATGCCCAGGGTGAAAAAGCTTGTGAGATTTTATTGGTCAGTTATTTCTTTTGCAAACTGTCTTTTACGAGAAATGTTAGGTACCCTATTTGCTTAAACTTGCACAATCTTGGCATAACTTCTGTTTTGTAGATCCTGAGGTTATTACACTTAATATGCAAATAAAGAATGCAAGGACGCCCTACAAAGCACATTTTCCAAAGTTAACTAAGGGAGTTACACTAGAGAACATCAAAAATATACATGCTCCCTAGGGTGTGCTGTGTCCATGGAGTAGTTGCATGAGGATGAATTTAGAGATGTCGAGTTAAAAAGGGGAGAATACAGATGATTTTAAAAATACATGGAGATTTAGAACAATTTGACCATATATTCTTGTTTTGCTGATTTAAGATAATTCCATGGATCTTTTAATAAAAAAAAAAATTAAAGGTAGATTTCATAATAACGTTCGCAATTGTGGATGAGTTTTTAAAATGCTGTTCTGACTGGATTTTCTGTTTCGTCCAAAGTGGAAGGAACAACATACAGTCAGCCCTCCACATTTGTGGATTTCACTTTTGTGGATTTGATTATTCACAAATTACAGTAGAGTCCCAGTTATTCGACCCAAACGGGCAGCCGCAGGGTCGAATAACCGAAAGGTCGGATTGCCCGGACACCCGTGGCGGCCGCTATTTGGGGGGGGGTGTCGGGGGCGCTTTGAGGCGGGCCTGGGGGCGTGTCGGCGCGAGTCTGGTGGCGCGGAAATGCCCACAGCCATGCCCCCGGGCCACTGCGACGTCAGTTAATCTGGATGGTCGGATAACCGAACGTCGGATAACTGGGACTCTACTGTATTTGCTGTCAGTTCTGCTGCCTCCCTATGCAATTTTTAATAGGGACTGCAAGCCTCGTGAGACTGAGAAACTGCACACATATAGGGAACCCACAAAGACTGTAGTAATGTAAAAATGGGAAAACCGTATGTGGGTGGGCAGAGAAGAGGAGTTTCCAGGTATAGCCTTGTGAGGACTAAGCATGCTCATTGACCATAGATTTCTATTGAAGGGAAAGAGAGGAAACAGAAAGGAATGGAGCAGAAAAGCTGGATGCTAAACAGAGAAGGCTTCCCAGTGCAACGTTTTTGCTGCAAAGCGATTAGAATGAAATTCCTTTTTTTTTTTTTTTGGTAGTTACTGTAGATAAATTAGCATATGCAGATTGATTTCAAGTGGTAAGACCAATTTGACAATGCAACCCCAGCCAGTGGGGTGATGAGTCCTGTGTTTGGATTTCTTTGAGGCTAGAAAACATCAGCTTCTAGATCTTGTTTTCCATCATGACGAAGAAGTTGGCCTCCCAATCCAAGGCACCTATCCAGCTCTCTGAGTATGCGGGTACATCTCTGCTTTCATATGCATCATGCAATGCCTTTATTTTTGAAACCTCTTTTAGGTGTCCCTCTCCCTTTGCAGTGCAGTAATTTATACCACCAAGCAGACTATTGGAGTCATGGCTCTAGGCTATACTGGAACTGGGCCCATGGTAACAGTATATATATAAAGACTGGATTAACTGAAAAGCACCTTTACTGTATTGACGAATAAGCTTTCGCAGCAGGAAATAAGCAAGGAAACAAACAAACAAACCAAAAACCAAAATGCACAAAATTACATAGACTATATGAGAATACAATAATTCAAAGCAAGAAGTAGCCAGGAAAAATCAGTCAAAACCAAAGCAGTCTATTCCAAGAACTCTCTGCTGGTCTTTCTAAAGAGGAAGGTCTTGCATTACTTCCTAAAAAAAGAAAATAAATAAAGATTGCATATGCAGCCAGAGAAGGTGCGCCTCCCTTCACAATACAGTCTTCTGTGCATAGAGACAGAAACAACGAAAAGAAAGCTTCTGAAGATAGGGAGTTCCGATTTGGCCCAAAATAGCAAAGGAGATTTTCTACAGTGACATCAAAATCCTCTTCCAAGATTTGATAACCTTGTGAATAATTAACTGTTAGATAAATTTGCTAACAAATTCCCTTGACGGGCTGGTAGAGGATCACAACATCAAAGGCTGGCTTCCCCAGCCCCTGCAGCTTGGGGCAATCATGATTCTTCTAGGCATTTTCTTATTTCTGACATTCTGCGGAAAAGGCTTGGCTCAGGAACAAACGTAAGTAAAGAGCAATTATATCTGTTGCAATGCTAATAAAAAAAACAATAGTGTTGAAATAGGACTGCCATGTTCATCAGAGACTATAATAGGCTGGATCCAGATGTGTTTAGAGTAGACCCACTAAAATAACTTATGATTACTTGTTGTTGCTGTGTGCCTTCAGGTCATCATGGACTTACGGTGACCCTAAGGTGAACCTATCGTGAGTTCCGCACTGCACTGTTATAGTGCTTTTATTCCACTTTCAACCTCCTGTGGAATTCTGGGGGTTGTAGTTTCTTGAGGCCAAAGAGCTTCCTGGCTGAGAATTCTAAAGGCCCCTCCCTAAACTGCAAACCCCAGGATTCCATAGGAGGTTGAAAGTGGAATAATAGCACTATAACAGTGTAGTGCGGAAATGGGCGAGGTTTTCTTGGTAAGGTTTGTTTGCAGGGAGGGGATGCCATTGCCTCCCTCTGAGGTTGAGAGAGTGTGACTCACCCATCATCACCCAATAGGTTTCCATGGCTGAGTGGGGATTCAAATCCTGGTCTCTAAAGTCATAGCCTAAAGTGTTAGTTCAAATTACTGCACCACACTGGCTCTCATTGTCAGTGACTTAAGCCTCATTGATTTCTGTGGCTTGGGAGTTATGACTAACTAGATCAGTGGTTCTCAACCTGTGGGTCCCCAGATGTTTGTGGACTTCAGCTCCCAGAAGCCCTGGGCATTGACCATAGTGGCTGGGGCTTCTGGGAGCTGAAGTCCACGAACATCTGGGGACCCACAGGTTGAGAACCACTGAACTAGATCCTATTGATATCAATGTTTTTGCTTTTAACAGGATTTAAGTCTTTAATTTTCTAAAGGCACAGATGTGTGTGTTTGTTGCAACAAAACCAACAGAGAGTCCTGTGGCACCTGAAGGAATGATCCAACCTAAGATAACTGTTTTCAAAGAGCGTAGCTGGATCCTTGCTGCTGTCGTAGTGCAATTGAAAGTTCTGGGATTTATTTTTGAAACCCAGTTCATCATGGATCTGGTTACTTAAAGGATCCCCTTCTCCATGGGGTAGCTTCCTCCTCATATTAGGTTACTACCTGGGGTCCTGCTTCATGCACCAGTGCCTTGTGAAGCTACAAAGATGGAAACATAACCAGGGCCTTAGGGGTGGCAGCCCCAAAATTTTGGATGCCCTTGTCCGGAGAGGCTTACCAAATAGCCTCTTTTGTTGCTTGTAGAGGGCTGGTTAGAACAATTTCGTTTTAGAAAGCGTTTGGAGATCTGAAACTGAAATGGTACGGGGTGCTGAACAAGTATCACAGCTTCCAGAATCCACTGGGCTTGCTGGATGGGGAACGGTGGGTATTGCAGTTTGAAAAGGAATTATTTCAATTATAAGGAAAGAGATTTCACAAAAACTTTAGGCAGAACTTTCTGTACTATAAAAGCTCTCTTTCTTTGGAAACCTTTAAACAGAGGTTGGATAGGTATCTCTCAGAGACGCTTTAGCTGTGTGTTTTTGTAGGAAAGGGGGTTGGACTGGATGGGCTTTGTAGTTCCCTTCTACCTCTTAAGATTCTGTGATTCTGTGTTGGAACCTCTAATGCTAATTCTTGGATAGTTTCTCCTTCTCAAAGTTTTACAACGAATAAATTGCAACTTCTGTATACAAATGGATAGATACTTTCTATAATTACAAATGATAATTTTAAAAAGTTTTATTTACTTCAGGAAGAACTTTCTGTACTATAAAAGCTCTCTTTCTTTGGAAACCTTTAAACAGAGGTTGGATAGGTGTCTCTCAGAGACGCTTTAGCTGTGTGTTTTTGTAGGAAAGGGGGTTGGACTGGATGGGCTTTGTAGTTCCCGTCTACCTCTTAAGATTCTGTGATTCTGTGTTGGAACCTCTAATGCTAATTCTTGGATAGTTTCTCCTTCTCAAAGTTTTACAACGAATAAATTGCAACTTCTGTATACAAATGGATAGATACTTTCTATAATTACAAATGATAATTTTAAAAAGTTTTATTTACATTCAAAAGGGATCTCAGTTAGATACAATAATGTTCCATTACAACAAAAGCAGACACATTGTACAGCGGCTGATCACAGAGTCTTAACACTTTTCCTTCCAGTCATTTTTCTTCTGCGCTCCTCTCTCCATGCTTTTCTTTTGTCAGGTAAATAGATACAGATTCTAATAGAGTTGTAGATCTGAGCCAGCATGATTCAGAAGTTTCAGTGCTGGGCTTAGGAATCCAGGAGATCAGGGTCTGAATCTCGGTTAGGTCATGGAAACCCATCGGGTGACCTTGGGCAAACTCCACTCTCTCAGCCTCACAGGAAAGCAATGGCAAACCACCTCTGGGGGAATCTGGCCAAGAAAAACCCACCACAGGGGCTGCTTAGGATTACCAGAAGTCAGAAATACTTGAAAGCATACAGCCAAAATTTCTACATGGAGAAGGGGAGAAAGTCCCATTTAAGATTTTTCCAAGAGTTTCCTTTCTTGTTCTGGAAAGGATTCAAAGGGCTGTCTGGTCAAGCTTCCTTAGCAGGAATCCTTAGCAGGGGGGAAAATCCAGGTAGGTGTCTATCTAATCTCTGTTTAAAAACCTCCAACAAAAGAGAGTCTATCACTCTGTGAGGCAGTCGTTTCCACTATGAAACAGCTCTTGCCGTTAGGAAATCGTTCCTAGTGTTCAATAGGAATCTCCTTTTTAAAATTTGAATGCAATTGTTGATATAGGTACAGCTGAGCGTCCTCCGTCCCCTAAGACAGATTTTCTGCCCTGTTTAAAACAAACCAAAAAGCCTCGGAGAAACTCAGTGGAATGCCACTTTAAGGGGTCGTTTTTTTACCTGACTTTCAATCCAGGGAACTGCTCATTAAAAGAATACAAGTATGCCTCAGTTAACAAAGTAGATGAGTTCCTGGGCATGACTTAGGTAACAGAAAATTTGGTACAAGAGGCAGAAATAATATGGGAAGAATAGATTCCTACATCATGAATATAAAAGAAGAGTTCAACATGTTTCAGCAAACTTCTGATTCAAAACTAACAATATCCATAAGTGAAATAAAACATCCAGGTCATGTAAGCTTTGTGTAAGTAAATTAAGATGTTCTGAATCTTCTAGTTGTTGTTGCTTTTATTTAGAGCATTTATACCTCAACTTTTAGCCAAAAAGCTTCCCAAAAAGCATATCAAAATGTCACAATGGGATTAAAAGACTGGGGAAAAAAACCAACGTTGGCCGCAGCATTCCACTGGTTTTGTCTGCTTTATTTATCTGTATGGGGTTAAGCTGACTTTATTGTTTGTGTAATCTAAAGGGCTTCTTTCAGAACAAAAGCTAGGCAAGAAGTTAATATATAGGGTAAGATAAGATAAAATGTGATAAAAGTTATTGAGATCATTTTAGCTTTTCCAAGACAAGCAACTCAAAACCTATACGCTGCGACTTGGAGGCCATTTGAGAGATGATGTACCTGAAAGGAATTGCAGATGAGGGACATAGAACTTATGCAGGTTTCCCAGCTGGAACCTATACTTGGTTTTGAAGAGACTAACAAGTCCTCCATTTGAATGTTGTCGTTTAAAAGAACCTTTTCAGTTGCAAATGAACAAGGTGAGCGTCAGGGTTGCCTGTGTCATCAGTGAATCCAAATCTGTGCAAATTTGAACAGAACAGATTGACATGAATATTAGATCCAACCTTTCTGCCCAAATGCATATCACATAAGGGGACACCAGATGCCATTCGTCTACCAAATTTTTATTCTCAGCCAAGGCATTCAGAGGAAAAGAGGTGACATCGTCTTGATGTCAGGAGGTTTGCATACAAAGAACTGCACAGCAAAAACACATGGAGGTTTTATTTGTCTCATACAATCCTGGAACTTTGGGTCAGAAAGCATCAAAGACGGCGACTGAGAGATGGATGAAGGCGTGTATATTTCAATGTTATGACTGTGAGAACTAGCCAAGGCCTGCAAAAAACATTTGGCCACATGCAACATGGTCAACAGCTACTACTGAAGCATATGCTGTTACAACTTCTTTACAAGACGTACGTGATGCTGCCGGAATCATGAGCCATGAATTTTCACGAGACAGTACGAAGTTGGAAAAATATAAGTCTGCACAAGCAGCTTTTGGCAGGACTGGGCTGCAGCCCATGGTTAAGAATAAATATTAATTCTACCCATTGGGTAAATCCCAGTGACGGTGGATTGCTCCTCCATGCCATCCCAAGACAGAAAAATGGGACTTACTTTTGCAAATTCATTCTGGGATGCTAGGAAGAGCAATCCAGGCCCACCCACCCCCCAAAAGAAATTGGATGGTTGAATTACAAGTGGGTGGAATAGGCTCAGTTTGGGTAAGGCTAAGGGTAGGGTTAAGCCCAATTTCTCATTTTTTCCCTGTATTTCTTGCAAACAGTGATTACTGAGATATGAATTACCATATTCTGAAATGCTTATGAACTAGGAAACACCTATTTCTTCAAAAATAAATTGCAGGCTGGGAGGTCTGTGTGAAAATTTCAGTTCGTTTAGCTAAAACTTTTATCAAAATTTGCTTATTTAGGGCAGAGAAATAAATTGTATTTTTTTTAAGTGGAACAAGGAAGAAGGCAAAAATGACCTGCGAGGGAGTGATATCATTTGCATTGGTGACCTAGCCCACAAGATAAACCACAGGGCCTAGTGGTTCTTAATAAAATATAAAAGAGCAATTGTTTTGCCTTTGTGTTTACAGATACGTTATTTCGGCACCCAAATATCTCCGTGTAGCAGCATCTGAAAAGGTGGTGATCCAAGCCTTTGGATATGAACAAGAGTTTCCAGTGACAATATCTATTAAGAGCTTCCCAGATAAACAAACTACTTACGCCCTTGGCCGCACTCAGTTAACTCCAGAAAACTCGTTCCAAAGTTCTGTAACTTTAACGGTAGGTAATAAAGGTGGTGGTGGAGAGAGGAGGAGGTTGGGTCTCCAGATTTCAAATCCCAGAAGCCTCAGGCAGCAATTAATGAAAGAGATTATGGGAACTGAAAGGCACCAGATACCATCAGATCTTGGAAGCTAAGCAGGGGAAGCCCTGGTTAGTCCTTGGATGGAAGATTGCCAATGGATATCAAGTGCTGCAAGCTACATTTCAGAAGAAAGACTTAGCAAAACCACCTCAGTTTTCCTTGCCAAAGAAAGCCCTTTGAATTAGTGACTTGAAGACACGTCCACACACACCTCTGTCACATCTAAAGGTTCCCCAGCCATGTACCGAAGCATCTGTGGTTCATTTGCATGTTTGATCTGTTTTGTAAAAATAAGAGCTGTAAGGCTATGTGCAGTTCCCCTGACTGAATGGCCTTAATTCTCAGCAATGGCCTCATCCTGATGTGGCACGGCAGTTGGCAGAACTGCTCTCCTTTCTGCTTAGGTTCCATGTTGCAATAGCATCTTGTGCAATTTCCAGGCATTTAATTATTTATCTCAGGGTTGGTGCCGAGCTTGAGAAAGTCCAGAGCAAGGAACCTGCCAGTAGCTACCTCCAGCAGGAACCTGGGTCACCCCTCAACACTGGATTTTGCCACTGCTGGAAGGGATGGGCTGCAAAGTGAGGACAGGCAGTGGTGCCGAAAGCAGTCTTTTTTTTTAGCCGTCCTGTAGTGCTTCAGGTATTTGCTACACGGGGCAACTGCATTACCCACGTGCTACAGTGCTCCTCTGCATCCCAGGTACAAGGTGAATTTTGAACTGCAGAGACTTCCTGTGACAGCCCTTATAACTATACTCCCAACTATGCTGACCCATGTTAACAAATGTAGTTCTAGCAGTGCTCCTTGCCACTGGGAGCAGGTCTTTTGTAAAACCAATGGATCTGAATTGCTCACTCCAGACCAAGTACTTTTCCCTACAACCATTCGGGGTGGCAAATGACACTGTTGTCCCTGCTAATTAAAGCATCACAGCCATCCAGTCCTGAAATAAATCGGTGTTCACTGGGGGGGTCTCTCTGCATGGAAAAATCTAACAGATTTGCTGCGCTTTGCTCCAGTCTTTCCCCTCCTTAAAAAAAAAAACAACCAGTCAAACTCTTTGGCATCTTAAATGTGACACATTTATTGTGGATTACCTTTGGCAAACTAGAATCTACTTCGTCGATATATCAAGTCCATTAAAACTAAATGTGACACATTTATTGTGGATTACCTTTGGGAAACTAGAATCTACTTCATCAATGTATCAAGTCCATTAAAACTTATGCCATAATACATTTTTAGTCTTTAAGGGCTGCAGGGTGAATGCATTTTTGTTTTTGTTTTGTTTTTTTAAAAATGGTCATTTTTAACTTGGAAAGTTCTTCTGTTTTATGGTTAATTCAGCACCTCCGTTTAAATATCCCCTCTTCATTTCCAGCTTCAGCCAAAGGATTTATCAAGCAAAAACCCAGAGACCCGAATACAATATGTATACCTGGAAGCAGTTTCTCCACATTTTACAAAAGAGAAGAAAATGCCTCTTAGTTATGACAATGGATTTCTCTTTGTTCAGACGGATAAACCTATTTACACTCCTGATCAGACAGGTGAGCAATGCCTTTTATAGAATGCCTTTCACAGCAAGTGTCCCGTTGTGTGCATTATAAAAATGCTCTTAATTTGATCTATACTGTTTCAGGTTCTTCGAAAATCCCTGTACATCATTTTAGCAAGTAATTTTAGCAATTTTCTTCCCACTCCAAGAAAATCTTCAGAAATTGTGCAGCTTTCAGAGACTATTTGCAGTTTAGGCCTGTCCAGTACAAAAGTTGCACTTGGTGCTTTTCTGCAGAAAACAGCATTTTCTTAAAGCAACTAGTATTTTCTGCACAGAAAATAATATTTATGCTTTTTTTGGTGTAAAATGCTGTTTTCTGTGCAAAACAACGTGTCCAAATTTTGTACAAAATAAGCCCCTAACTGTAGCCTTTTCTGTACAAGAAACAGCAGGAATAATGCGCAGAAAATTCTGTTTTCTGTGCAGAAAATGCTGTTTACTGTGCAAAAACAATCATGTGCAAATTTTGGGTGGAGTAAGTCCTGAATGGTGAGGATTCTTGTGAGTCCAGCATTTTAATCAGCACTGAAGAAATGTGTTTTTCACCATTTTAAAAGATATTTTCAAATATTCTTTCTATCTCTATTTCATTAACCAAGTCTGTTGTATATTGCTGTCTTCAGCTGGATGCGCGGAGAGGGTGGAGTAGGGATGGGTTACAAATTTCTTTACAAATGCATTAAATGAAATATCATTTATTTTAAATTATCCCGGCAGTGAAGGTTCGGGTTTATTCTTTGAATGAAGAACTGAGGCCGGCACGAAGAGCAGCCACTTTAACTTTTGTGGTAAGTCCGTCCAAATTAAAATTAAACTCCAACTAGTCTGAATTTAAACTTAATACAGAAATGAGAACAGGGATGGGTAAGAATTGTATTTCAGTTGGTTTTTGATTGTACAAAAATTCACAAATCTGGGTTAGGGTTAGGTTGGAATGTATCTGATATTTTAAAAATGAAATGTGAGAAAAGCCAGAAAATATAAAGCACACAGACATTTCGAAGTCTGAATTGGAAGCCTTTTGAAATAAATCATGTTAGTATTAAATTAGAATTGCCACCTTTTTGAGGTACTCTGCAAATTTGTTTTTATATCAATAGAAACCAAATTTAAAACTAAAAACATTACAGTAGCCATTCAAACGATGTCAAAAATGGCCAAACGTTCTGCATTTTATTTGGATAAATTAACAAAGTTCTTTTCCCCCCGATAAAGGATCCAGAAGGAGTAGAAGTGGATATTAGAAAGGAAGATGACGTCACTGGAATTATATCTTTCCCTGACTTTAAAATTCCTCCGTATCCTAAGTAAGCCTATTGTTATTCTAAATAGTACAAAATGAAATCTTTTACGTGTTTGGAAATCAACAAATATACAGTGCACTCCCAGTTTATATTTGTTTGGTCTGTCAAATCTTTTTTATATCTTGAATCCAAGTGGTTGGATAGGAGTAATCTTTTTCCAACCCAGCACTATTCAGAGGTGTTGGATGAAACCCTACACCCAGCATAACAAATCCCATCAGTGGTGGGAATGCTGGGAGTTGTAGTCCAATATCAGAGTAGGCTAAGTGGAATTAACTTTTGGCCCCCAGAGTGCACTTAATACTTATGGTTACAAGCCATAGTTAGCGTCTTAAAAGAGCAGAAAATATCTGGCACCATATTGGAATGAAAGGTCCTCAGTTGGATGAATTCTCTTGAATCGCAGCTCAAAATTTGACCTGAAAGGAAAGTTTTAGTGTAAACTGTAGAGGAGTTATTCAATAGCTTTAGCTGTTATCCATGGCTAGTACTGATATCTAACGCTATTCAGATGAAGAATGAAATCAGACAAGGTTGGACAATATTAGTAGTTGTGTGAATGGTTTTAAAATGGCAAATAGCAGTCGCAATCCACACTTTGTACCTTCACTTACGGCTGCATTTCTGATTTATATTGCCCCCCTTCTATTTACACTGAGGAGGGAGAAGCAATTAACATATTCAAAACATGAATGCTCATTGTATTTTAATTAACGTCACCTCTAGTTAGCTCCCTAGAAATCCCCTGAAGGATTTAAGATTTAAGGAAATCGACTTGGTGGCTGTCGCATTCAAGTAGCTCTTCTCCATTTCCCATTTTGCCCTCTTGGGGATGCTGAAGGTTTACTATGTCTTTGAAAGCAGGGAATATTATAGCTGGCTTCTTTTTCCAAAAGAAAGGAAAGGTGCCTTTTGTTGCTTTTGAAACCAATTTCTTCATCATTACTGTGTTTAACTTGCACTGACTCAGTGGAATACTTGAGAGTTGACTCACTGGAGTTGCAAATATTTGAATTTGTCGTTTCTTAAAGAGCAATGCTTAATTATTTTCTCAAAGAGTCTGGTGAAATTTTTAGAAAGGGTTGTTGGGGAGCCAGTCTTTCCCTTTCTTTTATTTTGCTCGGAAGGGCTCCTGTCTGGTGAACCTGATAGAACTATTTAAAACCTGGTAGAACCATTCCCCCCTAAAATGAGGAATGGAGTAACAGAGCGATTGGAAGGATGTTTGCAGGAGAAAGGAAGTGCAAGGGGAGGGGAGTGCAGTGACAATTAATATGGCTTTCAGGCTGGTGTCTTTCAGTGAAGCAGACTTGAGTCGATTGACTCGCACTCAAGTCAGACTTAAGTCACTTCAGTGACTTGATTCGGACTGGACTCGGCAAAAATTACACACTGACTCTATTCGACTGGAGACTTGCATATTTTTAATGACCGACTTGCTGCACTTGGTTCGGTCACATAACACATTCATCCAGAAACCTTACGACTTACTGGTCCCATGATGGTCTGTCTCGAGTCCAAAGTGCGGACATATTTCTGAGAAGGAACAGCAACTGGCTTAGGCAATTGGCTTGAGGTGGTGAGGTTGAGGTCTGCTCAGCAGCCTGTCCCCGCTAAATATAGGGAGAGCTTTCTAAAACTTTTCCTAAGAGCAGAAGGTAAGACTCATGCCCAAAGTGCAAGGTGCGTATCTCAGAGGGAAACAGAAAATGTCATAGGCAATGGCCTTGAAGAGGAAAGATCCTTCCTTCTAAAGCTCTTGAAGCTTCAACAATGGGGACTAAGAAGGATCCCATTCCCCACTTTTGAAAAAGCTTCCAGCTTTGCAAATGGGAAGTAAGAAAGATCCTGTTCCCCACTTCCGATGGCAAAATCACAAAAGTAGAGGTCTGACTCTACTTAAATTGTTAAAACTGACTTTATTTGACTCCATCTAGAACAGTGGTTCTCAACCTGTGGGTCCCCAGATGTTTGTGGACTTCAGCTCCCAGAAGCCCTGAGCATTGACCATAGTGGCTGGGGCTTCTGGGAGCTGAAGTCCACAAACATCTGGGGACCCACAGGTTGAGAACCACTGATCTAGAAATTCTGGAATATAGGTTGGGGTGTAAAGTTGGCTCCCAGACTTGAGACTTGACTTGAAAGTATCTTGCAAGGACTTGAGACTTGAAGGTAGAAACTTGACTTGAGACTTGGATTAAAAGACTGAAATACATCACTGGTATATTTCCTCTGGGTTTTATCCCGAACTTTAGAGGAGCTACTCAGGTTGCTGGATCCAGTCTCCCCAAACAGATTCAGCACTTTGGATAGCTCTGTTAAAGTTAGATTAAAGCTTGGCTTCACAGTTATCCCACCTACTGATGTAGGAACCACCGGCTGCCGCTATAGGAGAGAACTAGCCTTGGAAAAACCATGTTCTTTGCTCTGCTTCTTAAAAAAGTTTGATTTCACCTCCACCTTGGTTTCATCTCTACCTGAGATTTGGTCTCATGCCCCACATGTTTTTTGTTTTTTTTACTTTCGCTGCTATCAACTTTTTCCACAGATACGGCGTTTGGAAAATTAAAGCAAAGTACCAGGAGGACTTCACGACCACTGCTGAAGCATGGTTTCAAGTTAAAGAATATGGTAACGTTAACACTTACAAATTAGGATTGTTGCAGGGGGAATTACATTGTCTGTAGGAACGTATGTATATTTTGCAATTAATTGATACGCTACCTGGCTAGTGAACTTAATAATTTCCTCTCTGGTATTCATTTTAAGTTTTATAATTGTTACTTGTACATTTATTGTAGACGTGTTTCCCTGATGAAAGGCTAAACATAAGATAAGGGCCCAAAATGCATTGGAAGAATGCATACATTCATGTATATACAGATCTATCCTTTTCCACTGTTGGTGACCGTTGTGGGATCCCCATTTTGTCGAATGCTGATAAATAAGCAGCATGAGCAAAAATATTCTCTGGAGGAAAGCATTTGTTCATATACGAAGGATGTCAGATTGAACTCCCTTCTATTTAACTTTTCAGCCATGCCAAGCTTTTCTGTTACTATTGAACCAGAGAATAATTTCATTGGCTATCAGCACTTTGAACATTTCAAAATTACCATTAGAGCCAGGTAAGGTAGTATTATTCTCTTTATTACATACCCTTCTAGTGCTGGTTTGCTGTTTTTTCCTTTTAAAAAAAATCCAGGTCAATTAGTTGCACTCCAGATGTTTTGCACGGCCTTGCATCCTTTGTAATGTTGCAGTAAGTTGCCGAATGCAGTCTTCAGATGGTATAGTGCGCCGCACGCTTATTAGCAACATTTTAGACCAGTTCTGTGTGCTTTTATTTGTGCTGCAGCTTTATTTACTCTGCTCCTCTGTTCTGGATGTAGCTACTGAAGCAGCCAAAATGGTACTGTCCATGCATAAGAGATGCAGAACTGTGAAAAGGTCTTCAGGGAGGAGAAAAACCCAAAAGCAGCAAACATGCTTTATGGGGACAGAATACTAAATGGCTGCTCCCATAAGGGAGGGGAAATGCAACAGATTGTCATGGAGGATTTGGAAGTGTGGCTGAGTGGGAAAGTGAACAGGGACACTCTGCTCTGCACCATTTTATTTTGGAGTTCCTTCCTTTGTTGCCTTGGGTAGTGAGTGCTTCTCCTGCTCAAAGCAGTCTCTTTCTTTGTTTCAATTCCAATGAAAATATCCTTGCTGAACCTGTTCACTTTTCAAGAGATGCTCCCGTGGGCCGCAACGAAGGCTTCCCTAGCAATGAGAGTTTCAGAGAGGAGAGTTTTGTTGGGAGGCAAAAGAGTTAAATTTTCCTGCTCACGCAGCCCTGAGGCTACTCTGGCTTCCTTCTGAAGCTGCAATTCACATGACTAGGGGGAAAAAAATGGCTGTTAATTACATTTGGGTCATCGTCTCAAGTTTTCCAGTAGTTGTACCTTACTTGCTTAAAGTATATTATGATAGCCACAAAGTCATGTTTTTGCTTAATTGAGAGCTGCATTTACAGAATTACAAAATTTGAGAATGAGAGATACAAACAGTTTCCAAGAAACGTATAGGTTTGTAATAATGTTTGGGGAGAGGCAGAATGCATCAACCTTATTTCCTATATAACCACTAAATCAATACCTTTGAGAATTGTGTGGCCTTCCAGATGATTTTGGACTGCAACTCCCAGCATTCCTCCCAATTGACTATGCTGCCTAGAACTGCTGGAACTTGCAGTCCAGCAGCTTCTGGAAGGTTCCTTTATTTCCTTTGGAGAAATTCTTAGACCAGATTTGACTGTTACAGCTCATGCAAAAGAACTGCAGGAAATTTTACGGTCAGATTGTGATCTTCAAACAAAGAGCTTGGAAATGTTCCTTTATTTTTTTTTTGGACTATAGCTCCCAGAATCTCTCAGTCTAGAGGATTCTGGGAGTTGTAGTTCTACAGAGTTACTTTCCCAAGCTCTCATCAAATAGCCCCACTTACCAAAGCTGCAAAATATCCTAGTGCAATTGCTCTGAATGTAATTGTCGCAATTTTCCAGGCTAATGTGCTAACTTGATTTATGTCCTATGCTCTTACTAGTTGACATTTGTTTCTAGATATCATTTATAATGGTTATTCTAAGTCATAAACAAGAAATTATTTCACTGATTGACTGGCATTTATGTAATTATTATATCTTATTTAGTTCTCACCCATTTGCTTCTGCGTAGAGAACGATCCCATCAATGCATCCATTCTTTTTTTATGTCATTTTCCCATGTTGCCGCAGGTTAAGTTATGGGCCTATGTATAGCTAATTTTCCTTATCTTTTGGGTGTCATTTTCAAGATATTTCTACAATGCACCAGTGTCTGATGCACAGGTTTATGTCCGTTTTGGAATCATTGACGGAAGTCAGAAAACTATGATGCCCAAAGCCTTGCGACATACGGAGGTACGTTTTGACTCAAAATCATCTGATTTCCAGGGAAGCTTCTGAGGTTTTAAAATCTTGGTTCAAGCTTACCCTGCCTATGGCAGTTATTCCATGTCAGCATTTCCATTTTACATTAGTATCAATCGGGGCACAAGAAAAAAAGAAAGCACTTTGGGCTGCAATTTAGCAGACAGTGCCTCATCCAGGGAGCAGTTTCAGTTTGGCTTGGATAGCCAGACCGCATCACTAGAAGCTTTCTTGATTTTCCACGAAAGACCAGAAGCCTTTCTTTAGCAGCCCCCGTTGGTTTAAACATACACAGACGCAAAGCAAAACATTGCCATCAGCATTTTATAGAAATGGTGAGGGGCCTGAGTTAAAGTGATGTACACCCCTTGGCTTGGCTCTTCTATCCATAGATACACAACTTACTCACGGCCAAAGTGCCCATTTTACTTGGATCCGCAAAGCGCTCATTTGTTCCTTAGAACTGACAATGGATGCTGTCACTTATTTGGTGGTGTAGATGCATCTAAGTTGCCAGATTCCCTGTGGTTGAGCATGGAAATGTGTGTTTGGAGAACAGGCTGATGATTTCTCTATTATTGCCTCTGTGCATATTGCTGGAAAACCTCCCTCCTTTTATATGGAAAGTCCCTTTGCAAGCAAGCCCATTTCCACACTAGACTGTCACAGTGCTATTATTCCATTTTCAACATCCTATAGAATCCTGGGGTTTGCAGTTTAGGGAGGGGCCTCAAAAGTGAAACCTGCAAATGTGGAGGGCTGACTGTACCGGATCCATTCCAAATTCCCACCTTGGGTTCTCATAGACCCTAAATATTATATACCGTCCTCCTAGTTAGAGGCAGATCTAGGGTGGGGCAACTAGGACGTGTGCCCTGCTTGCCATCCCCAGAAGGGCACAAAAGCCACCACCCAACCCACGCCCTTCCGTGCCCACCCACCACCTCCCCGCACCCTTCTGTGCCCGCCTGCCACCCCCCTGTGCATTTCCATGCCTGCTAACCACTGCCCCCCTGTCCTTCCTGGCCTGTTTAGGGGGGGTGGCAACAGCAGCAGCGCCCAGGGGTGCAACGTCCGCACTTTCCCCAGGCGCCGCTGAGCCTAGGTATGCCAAACAGCCAAACAACAACAAAATCCAAAATCCGCACAACAGCGATACCTTTATTTGGGCCAACTAAAATGCACGAAATACATCGCGCGGGCTTTCAAAGCTTTTTGGCCTCTTCAGCAAGCAAAGAACAAATCATACAGGAGAAGGAAAGCGATGACGTTAGAGCAGTGGTTCTCAACCTGTGGGTCCCCAGATGTTCATGGACTTCAGCTCCCAGAAGCCCTGAGCATTGACCATAGTGCCTGGGGTCGCAGGCCTAAATTTTGTCTCGAGCATTATTGTCGGTTAAGATGATCTACAGCAGCCTGTAGTTAGAGAGGGATTTTTTTTCGTGGAATCCTGGCTGAGATCGAAGAAGCCAGCCGATGAAGAACCGCACTCCTCTCCTTTGAATTCATTGCCACGATCTGCTTTCAAAAAGCAGAACCTAAGCTTAATCTCATGAATATCAATGGCTCTACTTGGAAACCAGCAGTTTTCAAATTTTAAGTTACAGCCTGTTCCATAAACCATTTAAACGTTGGTGACTTGGATATAAATGGATTTTGTCACAGCTCCCAGCCAGGCTCCCTCTTGCGTGGGTGAGAGAACCGAGAGCCTTTGAAGTGCTCCGAACTCTCCCTTCTGTTTCTGGGAACTCGACTCAAAAATATTTGCTATAACTTGGTCAGGTGCCAATATCTTTTCCAGGGAAGAAAAGAAAAACAAACTCATTCTCACTACAATTTGTAAGTCTTCGGTGCAGCCAGAAAATGAGAAGTATGTTGCAGCATTTCCAGCTAGACCTTGTAATTTGGTAAAAAGATCTGCCAATTTTTTTTTTTTTTAAAAAAAAAGAATTCAAAATGATTACTTCCCGAGAACTAGGTCAACGAATGCAAGGTGTTTTTGAAAGTCTTGATTTTTTAAGTGATCAATCCGTTAATCAAGGGACACGGTACTAGAGGGAAATGTTATTTTACCAATGCATTGGGTTTATGATCATGTATTGTGACATATAGTGCAAAGTCAAAGGGGTAAAATCTATATTGTTGCGTCTGTACTTTTTTTTTAAAAAAAAATATGTGTTGCAATGCTTTGTTGATTCTCCTGAAACAGATGTGGGCTTCCTCACTTTCTCTCTCTCTTTTGGTAGAAGATAGAATTTTCTTTTTTTAATTTGTCCTGTGTTTGTTAATCT
Source organism: Iguana delicatissima (assembly GCA_948472985.1). Taxonomy (NCBI): domain Eukaryota; kingdom Metazoa; phylum Chordata; class Lepidosauria; order Squamata; family Iguanidae; genus Iguana; species Iguana delicatissima. Next base: position 1,402,512 of record CAOKZL010000031.1, on the reverse strand, counting down.
GTTTCTAGCTAGCTTTTCTAGTTTTTTTTGGGGGGGGGTCATCTGGGCCAAAGTTCTGGGCTTGTCTGCCTCCCCTAACCATGGCAGAACTTGCCGCCGACTTCTAAACTCATTTGCTAATTCAAAGCCTAAGATGAAAAAAAAAATGCTTCAAATTTACCTCCTTATAATAAAATGCTGCTCAAATGATAAGAGAAAAAGGAAATACAGTGCAAAATAATAAAAATCTATCCAGGCCTGTTCTAAAATAATACAGTCTATTTATAAATATCATGAATGGAACTCTTAATGCATCATAATTTCTTTCTTTAACTGTTAGATGGAAGAAGGAATTGCAGAGTTTAATTTTAACAGCAAATCAGCAGTCCGCGAGTTATCCTATAACTCTCTGCAAGAACTTGACGGCTTAAAGCTTTATATTGCAGCTTCGGTGCTGGAAACTAAAGGTAATTCTCTCTGAGGCGTATGTATAAGGGCAAAGAAAACCAATGTGGTGTTGGCAGTTTGACCAGGGTTCAGTTTTCTGAATGGAAACCCACTGGATGATCCTATGGCCGTGGTACTTTCTCAGAAAATCCCGTGATAGACTTGTTGTAGGGTCACCCTAAGCTGAAAATGACTTGAAGGCACACAACAACACAAATAAACGTTAACACTCACTGTATCAGATTCCAAATAATGCCCGTTGCTCCGTCTTGGCGAGAGGAGGCCCAAGCAGTAGAGCAGAAGGGGAGAAGGGAAGTTCTCCCAAAACATCTTTCTTCTTGAGGTGGAGAAGACGGTTCTTATCCTAAGTCAACATAAAGAATAGGACAGCTGATCCTTATTTCAACAAGATTAATGGAATGGTGTTGTCCACTCGATCTGAGGACCGATGGCTGGTTTCAGCATCCCAAGACAGGTTTCCTCCAGAGAGGAGTTCAGTAGGAGCAACCATGATGCTTGGTTGCCAGCACTTGACCGCCAACATCTGCTATTCGAGGCAGTTGCCTCATATAGTCTAATGCAGTAGTTCTCAACCTGTGGGTCCCCAGATGTTTTTGGACTTCAGCTCCCAGAAGCCCTGAGCATTGACCATAGTGGCTGGGGCTTCTCGGAGCTGAAGTCCACAAACATCTGGGGACCCACAGCTTGAGAACCACTGGTCTAATGGCAGGGCCAGCCCTCAGGGAAAGAGGTTATGATGATATCATAAGGTGAAATGTAAAAATCACCCTGTTGCTCAAACTGGGGTGGCGGATGTCACTCACAGAGGAGCAAACTAAGGATCTGGGAGATGATCAGATCTATAAAGCAGGCAGAGAGATTGGTTTATACATGCAAAAGAGCCACGAAGCAGCTTCCCTTGGTGAACAATTGTTTATTTGTGTGTTCACTAATTACTTAGGGCCTTTCCACACTACACTGTTATAGTGCTATTATTCCACTTTCAACCTCCTGTGGAATTCTGGGGTTTGTAGTTTCCTGAGGCCAAAGAGCTCTCTGGCTGAGAATTCTAAATGTCCCTCCCTAAACTGCAAACCCCATAGGATGTTGCAGGTACCAACATCCTATGGGGTTTGGCAGTACCAACATTACTATGTTGGAGGTAACGTAGTAAAGGCTGGCCACTGGAAATGGGTCCCCATAGCCCAAACAGACTCTTGCTAACCTATGTACATGTGCAAAGGGCTTTGGAGCTTCCGTCCAAACTTCTGAAGTGGAATTGAAGGAGAAGGAAACCAAGACATACAACTGTCTTTAGACAGTTCTTACAAGAAACTGTCTTTTTTTTCTTTTCAGGTGGCTATAGTGAAGATAGTGAGCTAACAAGCGTCACGTACGCCCTGTCTCCTTACAAACTGAATTTGATCGCCACCCCTCTCTTCGTGAAGCCTGGACTTCCTTACTTAATTAAGGTTGGTTGATGTAACCCAGGTAAATGCAGTCTTGATGAATATCCTAATATACTAGCAAGGATCCTAAGTGAAGCAACATCGGTGGTAACTGCTTTCCCTTTCCGCAAGCGATGAAATGGTCTACTCTACTGTGTATGTATTACTTACCTAGACTTGGTGTCCTTTGGAAGAAAGAGATGACTGGAGTCTTAATAACTGTTTCTCTAAAACTGGATTCACTTATGAACATACTAGTTGAGGACATAGATGAAAGCACAGTTATAATTAAACCTATAAAAAAAACTCTCAGGCCACTGCAGTTGTCCCACCCAAGTACTAACCCTCGCCTGACCCTGCTTTGTTTCCAAGATCAGGCAAGTTCTGGTGACTTTAGGATACTGCGTACTCACTGCATCATTATAGCGCTTCTATTCCACCTTTGGCTGCAGTGTCTGCTTTCTACAGATTGCTAAGTTTGGAAAGGCAGTTCTAGGCACTTTGTAGTTTGCAATGGCACTTGTCTGCCAGAGAATTTTAAATATGATATGAAATTACAAAAATCAGGATGCCACAGGATGGAGCCATAGTTAAAGTAGCGGCAAAGAACTAGTGTTAAAGAGACCTAAATGCATTTTCCTCCCAAAAGAGTCCTTTGCAAACTGGTCAGGCTTTACTTAGAAGAGTGCTATACATTTTTTTTAATAAATATAATATTTTTGTGTATATAGGTGCAGGTAAAGGACCCAGCAGGTGTTCCAGCTGGAAACATTCCGGTTGTTTTGACTGCTACTGTCTTCAGTGAAACAATGGAAGAGACCACGTTAATTCAGGAAGGCACAGAAGCTGGAAGAGGTGAAACCAGTTCAAATGATGGAACAGCGTCATTTGTGGCTAACATTCCTCTCGATGCCAAAGTGCTGGAGTTTAGAGTGAGTTAAAAGATTCTGACTTTCAGTTCTTGTACAGTGTGTACTCTGAGACTGTATACTTTGGCTGGCATGCAGCGCAACTGGGAAAGGATCTTATATTTTAGAACTCAAAAGTTGGGGCTTTATAAGTTAACCCACTAAATGACCAAAAAAAAGAGAGAAACCCAAAAAACATGCCCAACTATTAGAAAGTATCCCGGAACAAGAAGGTACTCCAGGCCTGGCTTACACCATCTTTTGAAACTTCTCAGCAAAAAGTTTGAGAAAAGTGGAACGTACATTGCATTCCTGCTAGGGCTGCAAGGGTGAATTGGTTTGAATTGAAATTTTGCCTACCCAAACTGGCCAGAACACAAGTTCCAGGCCACATTCAGCCTTAGCATCCATGTTTGTGGCTCCCAGAAAGCCCTCTGCTTTAAAAAAATGTACAGAAGGAGAATTGTGCTCCCAGAAGCTGGCAGGAAGCACCATTTACCTTTAAATCACTTTTCTTCCACATTCCTAGATAAAAACTGCAGATGCCAAATTACCAGAAGAAAACCAAGCCAGCGAAACGTATGAAGCAAAATCGTACACTTCCCTCAGTGGAAGCTATCTGTATATCGACTGGGCATCAAACTATAAAATTTTACATGTTGGAAGTACCTTGCACATTGCTGTACATCCATCAAGCCACTACATTGATAAAATACATCACTACAGCTACTTGGTATGTATTAAAAAGGCATCTTATTTCAGCCTTCCAGGTAACTTCTTTCAAGGATGTGAAAATGTGTCCATTCTGTTTTCGTTACCCTTCTCAGAATCCAACCAGCATTCTCATTCAGTCCAAATTTGATACTAGGCTATGAGCAGGTTTTTTTAATTCCTCTTACATTCTAGAAAAGTGTCCATATTTTCCTAATGTATACATCTTTTTACACATCTTCAAACAGGGGAAAAATAGGATCCAGGCAATTATCAGTTCATCAGCTTGATATTGAGACCAGGAAAGGTACTAGAATAAATAATTAAAGAGGGCATCTGTCAGCATTTGGAGAAGAACTCTGTGAATATGAAGAACCAGCATGGGTTTCTCAAACACAAATCATGCTAGATTCATTTCACCTCTTTTTTAGTAAAATAGGAAGCTTGATAGATCAGGGGAATGTGGTGAATATAGTGTATCTTGATTTCAGCGGGGTTTTTGATAAGGTCCCTTTTTGGAAAGGAAATGCATACTATATGATGCTACAGTTAGGTGGATTTGTAGCTGGCTGACAGGTCATACCCAAAGAGTGCTCATTTCATCATACCTCCTCATCCTGGAGTAGTGAGAAAAATAAGATATTAAAGAGTTCTGTCCTGGGCCCAGTGTTGTTCAATCTCTAAATATGTCTTTGATGAAAGAGTAGAGAGAATATTCATTAAGTTTGCCGGTGAGGGGAGGGTCAGGATAGCTAATATCTCAGAACACAGCATCGGGGCTTAAGATTGGAGAACTGGGGTAGAACTAACAAAATGAATTTCAACAGGGATAAATATATATTTCTGTATTTAGGCAGGAAAATGTAGGCAGCTACAAATACAGGATAGGTGGCATTTAGCTTTGCAAGGATCTGAGTGTCATAACAGACAAGCTAAATGTGCACCAACAAAGTGATGTAGCAGAAGAAAAATCCTGAGCTTTATGGGGAATAGTCGGGGAGTGTATTTTTAACCTGAAAAAGAGAATCTGAAGAACATCGTTGTTGTTATGTGCCTTCAAGCTCATCCCCATTTATGGTGACCCTATCCCTAAGTTTTACTTAGTGATAAAACCCAGAGAAACAACCCGTTCATTCTCTTTTGTCTCCTATTTATTTGCCTATTGCTAGAGGCCAGGAATGTGTATAACTACAGCTCAAGCAAAATTACTTATTTGGGGTTGGGTGGGGATTTGGACTGCCATGCTCAAACTCTCTCCGTTGGGATGGCATTTTGGGAGCTGATGTCCAATAAAACTAAAACTCTTTCAAGTTCTGGATGCTACCAGGGATCACAAGTGAACCAAGTCCGTGGGCTGATCTGCTAAGGAAAAAAAGATCACAGTGACCTCTGAGATGGGCTATAATATGCCCTTCCCTTTTGGATTCTGATGTGCCCCAGCTGATTATTTTTTGTTTTGCTTACTTCTTTCTCTCTTTTCTTTCAGATCATATCCAAGGGAAAAATAATAACCTTTGGGACCCAGCCAAAGCTTGAAGGCTATGCGTATCAATCTCTACAGTTTCAGCTAACTAAAGAAATGGTTCCTTCAGCCCGTGTTCTTGTCTACTACATTGTTACAGGAGAGGGAGCTGCAGAGCTCGTTGCCGATTCAGTTTGGTTAAATGTAGAACAGAAATGTGGGAACAACCTCGAGGTGAGTTATAGAGTCATGGAATCGCAGAGTTGGACGGGCCTCATGGGCCATCCAGTCCAACTTCTTGCTGGATATCAGCTAAAGCAGTGGTTCTCAACCTGTGGGTCCCCAGATGTTTGTGGACTTCAGCTCCCAGAAGCCCTGAGCATTGACCATAGTGGCTGGGGCTTCTGGGAGCTGAAGTCCACAAACATCTGGGGACCCACAGGTTGAGAACCACTGAGCTAAAGCGTTTCCAGAAGGTAGCTGTCCATCTTCTTTTTGAAGATATGATTCCACTTTCAACCTCCTATGGAATCCTGGGGTTTGCAGCTTCGGGAGGGGCCCAACTGCAGACCCCAGGATTCCATAGGATGTTGAAAGTGGAATCATAGCGCTATAACAGTCTAGTGCAGAAATGGCTAGAGAAGGAGACCTCACCACCTCCTTAGGCAACTGCTTCTATTGGTGAACCACTCTCACTGTCAAGAAATTCCTTCTAATATTCAATCAAAATCTACTCTTCTATAACTTCAGACCATTAGACTTGGTCCTACTCTCTGGGGTAGCAGAGGACAGGCCTGCGCCCTTCTCTCTGTGGCAGCCCTTGCCGTATTTAAAGCAGAGCTTTCATGTCGGTGACACACTTTTTAGACATAGCATCATTTCATGACACAGTAATTCAGGAAGTAATTCAGGAAGTGGAGGCAGGCCCTCCACCTGTTACAGTTGCGTAACACACCTACACACTGCAGCCGACACACTAATGTGTTGCGATGCACAGTTTGGGAAGCTCTGATTTAAAGAGCACAGTCCTCCCTCCACATTTGCTAGGGTTAGGGGCACAGGACCCCCGTGAAAGTGGGAAAACTGTGAATGACTCTAGGCCCCTCCCAAACCATATTTAACAGACAAGAAAGTATGATCAGCATATTCAACCCGCCGTGGATTCCTTTGAGGTATCAGGGCTCCTTCACAAGGCAGAAGTGGGGGTCTGGGGGGGGCTTCCGGCCCCCTCCGCTGCTGCCCCACACCATTTTTAAGAGGGACTCCCGAGCCTTGTTTGCATTTTTTCAGTCTCACAAGGCTTGTAATCTCTATTAAAAATGACACAGGGAGGCAGCAAAGGGGACAGCAAATAATCTGTGAATAATCAAATCCACAAAAGTGAAAACCCACAAATATAATCAAGTCACTCCTCCGTTTTCTCTTCACCAAGCTGACCAACCTCTTCAACCTTTCCTCATATATTTTGTTCTCCATGCCACTGATATTACCCCTGTTATCCTTCTCCGAACTTGCTCCAACTTGTCTATAGCCTTTGTAAAATGAGGTGCCCAGAACTGAACACAGTACTCCAGATGAGGTTTGACCAGCACAGAATATAGTGGGACTATTATTTCTTTCAACTTGGAAACTATGCTTCTGTTAACACAGGCTGAAATTGCATTTGCAATTTTTTTTTTTTTTTGCATGGTGTCTTCCCTTTATATAGTAATTTATCCATTTTTTTTAAAGTTACAGTTTGAACACAGTTCAGAGAATTTACTGTTTTGATCTACAGCTTTTAGTGTCCCAACTGGCATGACCAGTGAATCTGGGAGCTGTGCTGCCTACTCCAAGGAGTTTTTCCTAAGATCTGGAAAGCTTGACATGCAAGACTCTCTCTGAAATGAGTGGATTTCATCTGTTTAATTCTTCTTTTGTTGTTGTTGTTGTTGTTGTTGTTGTTGTTGTGTGTGTGTGTGTGTGTGTGTGTGTGTGTGTGTGTATCCCCGTAACTTATACAGGTTAAGGCTTCAAGAAGCAAAGATTTTTACAAACCAGGAGAGGCCATTTCACTTTCCGTGAACACCCAGTTTAACTCCCTCGTTGCGTTATCATCGATGGACAAGGCCATTTATGGAGTTACAGGAAAAAAGGAGAGGCCCATGGAAAAGGTTACGTTATGTCTGAAAACAAAGCAAAACCTGTTGTCATGTTGTTGCAGTACATATCTACAGCACACATTTATTTAGACTGAAAAATGAATAATAGTTTGAGAACTATTTCATTTTGCCTGGTGCATAAATAGCCTGAATTCTACGGGATTCCTACTCAACCGGAGTAGACCTACTGAATCAATAAGATTGACGGTGTGTTGGTGTTGACTCACCATTCAACTCGATAGGTTTACTTGAGTTGGGACTAACCAATAGGGTTCAGGCCGATGTATGTCAAAGCTTAATTTTGGAATTAGATCCATCATTAGTGGAAAAATTGCAATTATCAAAATGTATGCGTGTGGGAAGGGGGCTGAGGCGTGGTAGGGAGAAGGGGCATCCAGGGAAAGGAGAAGGAAGGGGGGTGGGTTGGCTTGGTGGCTGCAAACCCCAGGATTCCATAGGATGTTGAAAGTGGAATCATAGCACTATAACAGTCTAGTGTGGAAATGGCCAGAGTGACTCAGAGGTCCTTATTTATAGGGTTGCTATAAGTTGAAATCAGCTTCTTAACAGCTAATAATAACAACAAAAATCATGTAGCTTGGCTTTGGGTGTGTCATTTGGTGCTCCGTCTCAGGTAACAAAATGTCGTGGGTTGGCCCTAAACTCAGTGGAGCGTCATTCCCTTTACGATGGCCTTTTGCCTCATCTCTTCTTCTTACCTCCAACAGGCTCTTCTGAGATTGGAAAAAAGCGACCTTGGATGTGGAGCTGGAGGAGGACAGAACAATGTAGATGTGTTCCGAAAGTCTGGGCTCACCTTTATGACCAATGCAAATGCTGAAGATTCAAACACAGAAGGTGCTTCTTTCTTTGGCCCTTTCCACATGGGGTAAAAAAAAATGGTGTAGGACGACCTCACCTGGAGGTCATCCACACCGTGGAGTGCGCAGGGGCAGTATTAATTTTGAGGTTCCACACCTCAAACCACTCTCGCGCAGCCACAATAATAAGTTTATATTACTTATAAAAGTAATAATGAGCTACTGGGACAGCTCCATCCCCCTAAGTCATTGCCACTATGCCAGGGTGTTCATTTGTGGGAGAAATGTCTCCCTAGAATAGCCCAGTAAACACTACATTTTCAAAATATTCAGGTGCTTTTTACTCTTCCAGTGCCCCCGCAAAGGGCTCAGCCTGCTGCAAAGTACAGTGTTTTTTTCTCCCCAATCCTCCACAATGTCTCCAAATCCTTGGGAAAAATGGGCTTTAAAAACATCTTAAAAAGAAACCCAAAAATATAGCAGAGATTGCTCCCTCAGCTTTGGATGTGTGCCCAGCGGCAGAGAATATTTAGCAGCAATGCACTGTAGCCAGTAAAAACTCACCAATGCCAATTGTTCTCTTCCATCAAGGAAGCAATTTATTCTTCAGTTACAATGTGTACATATTTACAAGACTCTCCAGAAGGCATTCCAGCATCCCCCTGCATGCTGTTTCTGACAGAGCCTCTGGCAAACACATCAAACACCATGTGCAACTTGTTGGCTAGCTCTCAGCTACATTTATACTCACACTGGCTGATGCAATCCTGCCAGCCTTTGCCTTCTCCCCACACCTGATGCAACCTTCTCCCCTGATTGCTCATCAGCATGACTCAGCATGACTCAGCTAAAGTCACATGGCTTTTCACAGGTGCACTTAACAACCCACATCACAAAGCATTTTCTGCAGGTTTGATCCAACTTTTTCTGACAAGTGACATCATATCACTTCCAGTTTCAGCGATGTTTGTGCAGTATAATATCCCTCTCCCCCCGGGTTGCATGGGCTATGTGTGTGTAAAAAATGTTCCACACACACCAATGCACTTCTCTACCCCTGTTAAACATTGCCGTGGGGCTGAGCTGAAGTATTGCCAATATAATGCTTCAGGGCGAGTGTTGAGGATTGTGGGGTGTGGGCAAAGCCCTTGAGACCTCTCCCATCCTTCCTACTTTTACTTCATTTCTTCTGCAGGCATTCAGTTTCGCAGACTTTGTGGTCACAGAAGAAGTAGCCCTATAACAGTGGTTCTCAACCTGTGGGTCCCCAGATGTTTGTGGACTTCAGCTCCCAGAAGCCCCAGCCACTATGGTCAATGCTCAGGGCTTCTGGGAGCTGAAGTCTAGAAACATCTGGGGACCCACAGGTTGAGAACCACTGCCCTATAAGATAGCTCTGGGTAGCCCGGGCTCAACATGAGGTTGCTCCCCACCTTATTTATTTCTCTCTTCTCTGAGGGAGGGATGTGAAACTCTTGGCACTCCAGAAGTTACAGCCCAAAACAACTGGAAGGCCAGGGGTTCCCCTCCATTGGTCGAAGGCTTAGAACAGATCATCGTTTTCTGAGTTTCTACACTGTGAAACAAACTACTCTGGTTTGTTGCAGTGGTTCTCAACCTGTGAGTCCCCAGATGTTTGTGGACTTCAGCTCCCAGAAGCCCCAGCCACTATGGTCAATGCTCAGGGCTTCTGGGAGCTGAAGTCCAAAAACATCTGAGGACCCACAGGTTGAGAACCAATCTAAAGGATCACTTCCTTTTGGGAAAAACACACACAGCCTTATCAGGGTGAGTTTGGGTGGCCAGAAAGATGGCAGAATGTATGTGTTTATTGGGGCACGTACTTGAGTGGGTGGAAATGAATTCAGGAGTAGAAGGGGCCACCCACTTTCTGCCTTCTTGTATAGCCTTCCCAAATTGTGACTCATGTTAATGTGTTTAGATAATTCTAAAGTCACAACTAATGCTAATGTATTTGTTGGTTTTGTTCATGTTTCTTAGGTGGTATTAACAAATTGGGAAGCCAGCATAGTGTAGTGGTTTGACCATTGAACTATGACCCTGTAGACCAGAGTTCAGTTCCCTGTTCAGCCATGGAAACCCATTGGGTGACCTTGGGTGAATCACACACTCTCAGCCCCAGAAAACCCAGTGATAGGTTCACCTTAGGGCCACTGTAAATCGGAAGCGACTGATGTCAGACATCAACAATTAACACTTTGCTATTGGTTTTGTTTGGACTCTTTTGGATTAGCGTCTTTCCCAGATTCTCCTGAAATATTCCATAGCTTTTTGGTCAGGCACATCTTTACCAAAACATGCTTCTTTGTGTTCTCACTGCTTTATTTTATTTTTATTTTCCCAGAGGAAGCCTGTCAAGCTCTCGTAAGATCGAAACGTTCCATCTCAAGGGAGAAACTGGACAAATTAGGTATACCAAAACTCAAATGTGTTACTCAGTAACATTGATGTGGGAAGGAAAGTAGCCACTCCTTAAGAGATCTGTGGGATATATATTCAGAATCTGGGGTTCCATCACAGCTTAATCCTATGCATGTTATTATTTCTATATCTAAAATAGCTGAAGGTGAAAATGGAAGTGATGTCATGTCATTTCCAGTTTTAGCAGAGGGGCACATGGGTAGATTTTTACATGGGTAGATTCTAAAATAGCTTCATGGCTTTTCCTTTCAGAACTATCTTTTCCAAAGCATGCTCCTCATGATCACTACTTTGTTTTATTTATTTTGTTTTATTTTATTTGTTCTCTCAGATATAGCCTGTCAAAATATCCTAAGAGCGGGGCCTTCCGCCATCAGCAGTAAAATTGATGAACTAGGTATGTCGTAAGCCAGATGTGTTACTTATAACATTTGTGGGGGCAGGAAAGCACCAACACCTCTAGAGATCCGTGGGAAGTCTATTCAGAGTTTGGGGTTTCAGCTGTTATAAATTTATTTGTTAGCAATAAGCCATATCGTGCCCTGGTCATTGTCCATCCAAGGTTGAGAAACCAAGTCAGAAGTTAGCAAACCGGATTGCCATTGTGCCAGGATCATCTCGGCGAGATCATGAGACTTTCCCGACCAAATAAGGTCCACTCCATTGCTCTTCATTCTTATTTTCCTACAGCAAGATGGTTGATGCCATTTTTTCTTTCGGTGAATACATATGTAGTTGCAAAGCTCCCTGCTACCTGCGCTCAACTTTCCGTATGTGTGTCTGTCTTTCCTTCTCTTTTCTACCTTCCTACCTTGTGTTTTCAAGCCAGCTCTGTGTCCACTTGGGGTATGGTGAGGTGTGGTTTGTTTATCCACCCTAATAGTGACAGGTCTGACCCTGACCTTTTATGTACCCCAACATATTTATGTGACCTCCAATGTTTGTTTGTGGTGTTGGTCCTGTTTTTAAACCTCATCTGCCTACAATGGGACCCAACGCTACACTTTGGAACCTCCTCCTTCTCCTCACTGTCTCTGCCTTTCCTTTTCTCAAAACAAGAAACAGTGGCCATTTCCGCACTACACTGCTATACTGCTATTATTCCACTTTCAACATCCTGTGGACTTCTGGGGTTTGTAGTTTACTGGGGCCAAAGCCGCCTCTCCCTAAACTGCAAACCTCAGGATTCAGTTGGATATTGAAAGTGGAATAATAGCATTATAACAGTGTAGTGTGGAAATGGCCAGAATGAAGAGATGGAGAGGTATTCTTCACTTATGGGTTTGTTTAAAATTTCCCCCTCATTTGGGCCTGGAGACGAACCGCAAGGCAGCCGCAGCCATGGCAAAGGAAGCCCACTCAGAAAAGTGTCCTACTGTGTCCCGACTTGTCCAAGAGACAGAAGCTGGCAAAGTTAGTTTCTTGGACAGCTCATCTGTCCCCGCTGGGCTAGAGAGTTCTGAAAGTTGTAGTCTAAAAAAATAACTTTGCTGAGCCCTGCCAGGCCAGGGATTCCCAAAAGATAGAGACAGTGCTCCCTAAAGAAAGTGACTCTCCAATCGTTCTTGTCATTTCAGTATCCCTCCTTCAAGATTCTGTGGTTAAAGACTGCTGTAGAGCGGGAGCCCAAGAGTATCCCGTCAAGAAGACGTGCCTTGAGAGACTGCGCCACGTTAAGGGTGGACGAAGATGCCTGTGGGCCTATAAGAAATGTTGCACGTGTGCAGAGATGCTACGCAGTAACGACACGCACAAAAACACAATACTCGGGAGGAGTGGTACGTTTACACGGGATGCCACGTGTTGCTGTTTTCTGTAGACAAAGCCCGGAAATCTTATATTTGGGGACTAAAAAGTGGCCGTGCTGACTAGGGCCATTTCCGCACTAGACTGCTATAGTGCTATTATTCCACTTTCAACATCCTAAGGAATCCTGAGGTTTGGATATATAGTCATCTCTCCACGTTCACTAGGGTTAGGGGCACAGGACCGCCATGAAAGTGGAAAAACCGTGAATAACTTCTGGCCCTCCCAAAGCATATTTAACACACATGCACACAAATATGATCACCGTATTCAACCCACCATGGATTCCTTTGCAGCACCAAGTGTCCTTCACAAGTCAGAAGTAGGGGGCTTCCTGCTCCCCCATCCCCTTTTAATAGAGACTTACAAGCGTCATTCACCATTTCCATGAGGCTTGTAGTCTCTATCAGACATAGCATAGGGAGGCAGCAAAGGTGATAGCAAATAATCTGTGAATAATCAAATCCACAAAAGTGAAACCCGCAAATGCGGAGGGCTGACCGTACTCATTTTGCAGATGGGGTTGCTAAGCCTCCGAAATAAATTCTCCTTCTTCAACAGCTGAATCTTTCCAGAGATTGGAAATTCAGAAAGATTCCAGTACAAACAACTGCGCAGGGGTTTTCTTTCCATCTCACAGACCAGAAAGAGTGGTCTGATGAAGAATTTTGTTTTAAACAGTATATAAGAATTTAAAGCAAGATAAAGTATTTTTTCTAAAAAAAAATCATTAGAAGCAGAAAATTGGCTCTAGAAGTGGTTGAACTGTTGAATGAGGAGGGAATTAAAGAAGCACTGAAGGAGGATAAGAGACTGAAAGGAAGACTTTCGTTTTTGCTGTGTAAAAATGTTGGCTAGCCAAGAGTATGGGAATTCTTTAGTTTTCAGGGAGGATGGAAAAAATGAGGTCACAGTTTGGTTAAAAGTAATTCATCATCTCCCATTCATTTAAATTTTTAAGACAGTTTCACATTTCATTGTTTAGATTGTTATAATATGAAGAAGAAGCTAAGAAACAATTAGTGTTTCATCTGACCTTAGTTTGTCACTTTGGGGATTAAATTGGAGTTTGGGAGACAACTTTAATGTCATTTCAATTGCCTTTTAAACTGTGAAACTAACATTGGTAACATATTGCCAACAATTAACATTACAAATTAGTTTTGTGTTTCACTGAAATGATTGACGTTAACATTTTCCCAACTTAATATTAACTAACTCGCTTTACTGCTAATTTTTCTATGACTTGAAGGAAATGCTCTGGCCAGAACTCAGAATAACCTCTCATAGGGAGTTGCTGCACTCCCTGACTCCTTGCTGATTGACTTTTCATATCTCTTTATTCCTCCTCTTTATTCCCCCCCCCCCAGTTTTTGCTGCCCTCTTAGATTTGGATCCAGAGGTCCGAAGCTATTTCCCAGAAAGCTGGCTTTGGGAAGTCCATCCAGTTTACAGGTACGGTGCTCTGTACAAAACTCCAAAGTGATGACTCAAGTTGTAGCCTGAAACCGAAGCTTCTTTCTCTACCGAACTGAGATCTTTCCTGAGAACTTACTCCTGAAATGTGTTAATGAAATCCTGGAGAGCTGCTGCCAGCCCGTGTAGATGCTGCTGAGCTAGATATACCGGTGGTCTCACTTTGTAGCCAGGTGCCGGTCTGGAAGAGCCCAGGCTTTGCAAATAGCAGGTTGCAAGTTCAGTCCTCAGCGTCTTCAGGTAGGGCTGTAAAAGACTCTTGTCTGAATCCCTGCAGAGCCCGTCTGTGTAGAGAATACAAAGCAGGACAGATCAACGATTGGAGCTAGTATAAGACAGTATAAGCCGCTGTGGTATAGTAGTTTGGATGCATGACTCTGGAGAACAAGGTTCAAATCCCTGCTCTGCCATGGAAACCCAGTGGGTGACCTTGGGCAAGTCACACACTCTCAGCTGCAGAAAGATAGGTCCACCTTAAGGTCTTCATAAGTGGGAAACGATTTGAAGGCACACAAGATTCTCCATATGCCAAAGGAAGCAGGTTGTTCTGGGGAGTCCAAGAAAGGCTATGTGACCTACAGAGCTCTATCTTGCAACAGAGGGGGATGGTTTTGGACGGCCCAGGACAAATAGCCAAGCGGATGACATTGCTTCTCTGCAGCATGTTGCACTTGCTCCAGGTGCCTCCCTCTACCTTATGATGGGGCCTTCCAGGGCAACATTTTGGCTGGTTCTGCCATTCCCCACTATGACTATCTACTCTATTCATCCTGTAGTCCCATTCCTCAGTCTCAAAGGAAGGCAAAAGGAACAAATCTTGCCAAGAAAAACCCACGATAGAGCCACCTGAGGATTGCCATAGGTTGAAAACAACTTGAAGGCATACAACTGGAAGTATAAGAATTTATAAATTCCTAATTTATTAATATGTTGCATAAGATGTAGGATACTTTTCCATGGTGCTCCAGAAACGCTTGCTTTGAACTTAACTACTGTTATTGTTGTTTCAGCATTAAGCAAACTTGTTTTGCATTTCCCAGTCCTCTTAATTCATACCAGCTCTATTTTGTTCCGTCTTAGCTATGGATTTTCTGCTGCTTTGATGTACTTTATTTCTGTTTTATCATGTGCATTTTAATTTACCCTTATTCTTATTTTTCGCCATCCTGACAACCTGGGTTACAGGATGGTATCCAAACCCTTACAATTAGGATTGCTGGAGCAAGTCTGTTTCTGATCATTTTGGGCTGAGGTCTAAACAAGCTCTCCATTTATTAAAATCCTTACAATGAAATGTTTGGTGCTGGGGGAAAAGAAGTAGTAAAATGTTTGAAATGAGTATATCAATTCTCCTGTTTTTATTCAAAATAAATGCAGAGCCAAGACTCTTCCTGTGACCTTGCCGGATTCTCTTACCACCTGGGAAATACAGGGTGTTAGCATTTCAGATCAAGGTATGTTTAAAAAAGAATAAAGGAAAAAAGAAAAAAAGAGAGAAAGAAAAGATGAAAAAAGAAGTCCTAATTCTTAAAGACCTTTTCATAAAGAAGTAGGGCTTTATACAGAAAAGGAGATAACTGAAGGGAAAAGAAATCTTCTTGACCGGAATTTCCATTTTGGGGGCCTTTCCGCACTACACTGTTATAGTGCTATTATTCCACCTGCAACATCCTATGCAATCCTGGGGCTTGCAGTTTAGGGAATTTAGAATTCTCAGCCAGAGAGCTTTTTGGTCCCAGAATTCCACAGGATGTTGAAAGTGGAATAATAGCACTATAACAGTGCAGTGCGGAAAGGCCGCTGGTCAGCATTCTAGTAGAACCAGCTATCAGAAACAGGATATTTTTCAGGTACAGATGGCATACCCTCCTACATTTCACAGATGAAAAGCAGAACACATGTGGCCAAGGCACATCAGAGTGTGGCCAAAATGGTGGGGCCAGGCAGCAAGAGGATAGATGCTTTTAATTAGTAAGAACCCAGAAAACTACTGTTTTAAGCAGAGAAACCCTGGAATCAATCAGCTGAGTTTAGCAAGAGCAAAACTTCATCCCTCCTTTCTTTCCCATCCTGCTGAACTGAATGCAAAGTAGGCCTGTATTTTGAACTCAGTTTGCAGCAATTGAAATAAGCTGAAGACAAAGGGGGGAAACGGGAGGAGGAAGGAGAAACTGGGCAGCTGAGAAAGTGGGGTGACAGCAGGTTAACAGGGGTTGTCCCTGTCCTTATAGGAACAGTTGGAGTTGAAATGGGATTTGGGATCTTAGGCATAGAGCAACCCCAGGGAGGCACTGTTTAAACAAGTGGCAAGGGAGATAAGAAAACCTAGGAAGGTTTGAGGTTCTCAAGATTAAAGAACATAAGCCATTTTTTTTTCTTTTGGGAAAACTTGGGGTTTGGGAAACGGGAAGATACCTGGAGATCCACCAGCCGAAACCTGGTACGCAAAAGTGTGCGCCTCTATATGAACTGTTATACATTAACTCTAGCAACTATCTTGACTTGTATGCCTCGACCTCCTTAAAAAAAAACAACATTGCTACTGAACGCTGAGTAGCCAACACGTGACATTCACCCAAGGACATCTGGAGAAGAAAATAATTCATTTTGCCAACTTCATTAGCAAATGCTCTTTCCCTCGTGATGTTTCTTTGATTGTTCCCACACAGGTATCTGTGTTGCTGATGTGCTCCAAGTGCAGGTGGTAAAAGAAGTCTTTATCAGTGTGCACATCCCTTACTCCGTTGTCCGTGGAGAACAGATTGAATTGATAGGAACCATTTACAATTACAGGTCATCTCTGCTTCAGGTAAGTCTCTTGTGTCGGCAAATGTTAATTAAAGAATAATCTGAGCTTTGCAAATAATCAGATTTAATACATAGAGGAGATCACTGTTACCAAATGCTGAACAGGTGTCTATTTTTCCCACTAATTTCTTTGAAATGGTGGGTAGCTCTTACTTGGTTTGCTTCTCTTTAGAACGAGAGGTCCCAGCAGAGTTGGAAGCCGTGTGTTATAACAATGGTAGTAGCATTCGGAGACATAAGGCCTTTCTGCACTACGCCATTATAGCGCTGTTATTCCACTTTCAATATCCAATGGAATCCTGGGGTTTGCAGTTTAGGGAGGGGCCTTTAGAATTCTCAGCCAGAGAGCTCTTTGGTCCCAGGAAACTACACACCCCAGAATTCCACAGGATGTTGAAAGTGGAATGATAGCACTATAACAGTGTAGTGCGGAAAGGCCCATAGCTGGGTTAGTCTGTTTCAGTATGCAAAGGGATCTTGCAGCATCAGCCCAAACTAACCATTTCCACACTACACAGTTATAGTGCTATTATTCCACTTTCAACATCCTATGGAATTCAGGGCTTTGCAGTTCACTGAAGCCCAAGACCTCTCTGGTTGAGAATTCTTCATGCCCCTCCCTAAACTGCAAACCCCAGGATTCCATAGGAGATTGAAAGTGGAATAATAGCACTATAACAGTGCAATGCAGAAATGGCCTTAATCTCAAAACTGCACCAAGATTTCTTTGAACACAGTTATCTATAATGCATTATTTTGGGGAAGAATGCAACAGAACAATGTTTCTTCTGCCAAACAACTTAACTGGTAAAATGGCTGCCTTATCCCATATATAAACAGGTTACTTTGGGGGGCCTTTGCAATGCATTACATTATGAATTACAGTACTTTAAAAAATTCACTCTTCAGCTCTGGTCCACTGGAGCTTTAAGAAAGTTTTCTTTGTTTGCAAAGGTCAGCCATACCGACAGTTGATATGAAACTGTGATGAATCCTAATGTGGAATTGAACCTGCTGAGAAAATAATAATAATAATAATAATAATAATAATAATAATAATAATAATAATAATAATAATAATAATGCTTTCTGTTGGATGCTTTAGTATTGTACCTCAATCAGTGTGGACAAAGGAATATGCCTGCTTGGAGCCGCCAGTACCAGTCCGCAAGGCATACAAGAGACCCGCTGCGGCCCGGCCAAGGAACTCCAGGGCTCCTCTATCACAAAAGTGCAATTTAAGTTTCTTCCTCTGGAGTTGGGTGTCCATACCATCAATTTCACACTGAAGAGCAGTGCTGGCAGTGAAGTCCTCGTGAAGACATTAAGAGTCGTGGTAAGATGGTAGCCCCCTTATCCCAAAATTCATTGTATCAATGCAAAGTTAAACGATCGTGTGTGTTTGTGTGATTTTTCTCCCTCTTGCATGATATAGGCCATTTCCACACTACACGGTTATAGTGCTATTGTTCTATTTTCAGCCTCTTCTGGGATCCTGGGGTTTGCAGTTTCAGGAGGGGCATTTAGGATTCTTAGCCAGAGAGCTCTTTGGCCTCGGTAAACTACAACCCCCAGGATTCCACAGGAGTTTGAAAGTGGAATAATAGCACTATAAGAGTGGAGTGTGGAAATGGCCACAGTCTTTGGAGAGGAAGGTTATCCAATGAAAAAGGCAAAAAGGAAGAACTTAATGCAACATACAGTTGTGAAATTCACCACTGCTGTAAAGTGGCAACTGGAGGTATTATCTAGACATATGTTTTTTACCCTAATATTTATATACAATGCCCATCATCTGAATATGGATGAAGCTTCCCTATATCAACTGAACATCTTGACAAGTTAGGGTAAGGATAGCACTGCACATTTACATCCATGAGTGTATTTTTCCCCCATGTGCTCTCAGGGCACTTTGAATAATTAGCACCTATTTCTTTTTCCTTTCTCCTTCTCAGAGGAGTAGGAAGGAAAAAGAAAGCAGAAGCAGGAGAGAGGAAAGCACCTTGGCCAACGTTGCATGCTTCCAAAGTAAGAGGGTGAAAATGACTACAGCTGTAGTTGGTTCCTTTTCTGCATCCATTATGCTGTCAGAAACGCCATTTCTGCACTACGCTGTTATAGTGCTATTATTCCACTTTCAACATCCTGTGGAATTCTGGGATTTGTAGTTTCCTGAGACCAGAGAACTTTCTGGCTGAGGATTCTCAATACCCCTTCCTAAACTGCAAACCCCAGGATTCCACAGGAGGTTGAAAATGGAATAATAGCACTATAACAGCGTGGTGCGAAAATGGCCCGCGACTTCACTGGCAGTGCTCTCGCTTTTGCAGGGAGTCTCTACCCTAGATATTTGTTTTTTTCCATTTGTCCTGTACATAATATAGACTGTTATAATTTAGTGTTTTGCTCCGTTGGTTTAACTGAAAGAGATTAGCCATGACCAGGCCCTTTAATCCCAGAATAAAGCAGATGCAGTGTGTGTGTTCATTACAGATTGTCTTTTTTTTTGGGGGGGGGAAGCAGGACCACTTTCAAAGAGTACACATATTTGTCTCCCCATTCTTTGGTTCTAGCCTGAAGGTATCCGAAAGGAGTTGCACGAAGGCTACACGCTGGATCCACGAGGTGTTTATGGTACGACATTTTCCACAATTCATAGGCTTCAGGGAGTGTAAAACTATCTATTCCAGCTCATCCAGGACCACCCTTGACTTCTATCTCTTATAGAAAACCTATTCAGGACTTATCAGTGGTAGAAAGATCACTGGAAGTAGGTGTGTATGTGCAGGACTCAAGTGGGTACATATTGGGGGCTGTATGTATGTCTCATCTTTCCTCCAATGAGCTCCAGGCAGTATACATGACTCTTTCCCTCTGTCTCCCAGTTTATCTCAACAACAGCCCTGGTTGGGTTGAGAGAGAGTGACTGATGTAGTCATGCACCAAGTTTATTGGCTTCATGCAGCGTAGAAGCTAAATGTTACAGATTACTTGGAACTCCACAATGTTATTCACGCCATGGGTGGCAAGAGCAACAGGACTCTTATGGCTGCATCTGCGGAAATTCTTTCTATGGCAAATCTATTAATTAAAGGTGCACGAGCCCTCCAGTCCTGGCCACCATTAAATGTACGAGAATCCTGTCCTCTTTGGCACATATTCAAGGTAACACACGCCCTTGTCCTCTTTGGTTACCTTACTTGTATTTAGACTTACAACACAGGCTGTTTCCGCACTAGCCTGAGGCCCCTCCCTAAACTGCAAACCCCAGGATTCCATAGGATGCTGAAAGAGGAATAATAGCACTGTAACAGACTAGTGCGGAAATGGCCACTGTCCCACATATGCCTACTCCAAAGTAGCCCCACTGAGTACAGTAAGCTCATTCTCAGGAATAGGACTGTAGCCATCAGTTCTACTGGGGACGAATCATTTATTGACGAAACAAATGTTCAAGTTAGTGTTGATATTACTGGAGCAAAGTATAAATTGTGTACCAGTTTGTTTTCTTGTGTATTGTCAACAACAGGTACAGTAAAAAGACAGCTGGAATTCCATCGCAAGATACCTCTGAGCATGGTCCCAAAGACAACTCTTGATAGGACTTTGAGTATAAAAGGTAAAAGGGACTGAGAGCAGAAGCACACTGTATTTCATTCTCTTTGCGTTTTTATTTCGCATTCTCTTTCTGTTTTATTTCGCATTTCGTATTATTTCTTTGTGTTTTATTTCGTATTTATTTTGTTATAAATTTATAACGAAATAAATTTATAATTAAATTTATCTTTCATAGCAGTTATTTCTTTATTGACACTCCCGCTTGTCTTTGGTAGTAATCTAAGCAGTTTATAAACTGTAATATAACAGCACAGCATGTCTGCAAAAGGGCGCATTGTTACATATGTGTACTCAAAAGTCACGCAGAGGTTAATATGTAAGTATGCATTTGAAGGCAGTGCATTTAATACCTTCCATTTTAAGGCAGTGCATTTAATGCCTTAGCACATAATTTTGAAAGCATAAATAAAACAATATATTTTAATATTGCAAACCTATTAAGCATGTTATACAAAGCACAATTGAATTAGAGCTGTTTAAAATACGCTTTACCCGCAAGTAGATTCACTGTGGTTTACTCTCAAGTGAATTTGTGTAGGTTTCTATTCCGGACAAGCAGATTTTTTAAAAGCTTGTGTCTCTCTGTGTACATAGACACCCACATCTTCAGATATAACTAGGGAAGAGTTCTGCCTGAAAACGTGAAATGCTGTCAAAGAATGAGGTGGACCAATGGTTTGACTCAGTGGGAAGCAACTTCCTACATTCTTCTCGCAAGAACGGTCATACTCTTGGTGGTAGAAAACAAGCTTGACTTTCAGAAAGTCAGGTTCAGATCCTTGGCATTTTGAGACAGTACTGAGATGGACTGCCGTCTGATCCACAGAGAACAGTTGCCAGTCTTAGCAATACTGAGCTAGGCGAGGGGATTTCTGGCGTTTCCAAAGTTCTGTGTGCATTTACTTGGAGCTCAAAAGGAAGAGTCTAATTTTGCATTGTCTTCTCGCTATTTCTCATTAACATCCAAGGTCTGTTTCCTTATTAACATACTGACTTAATTTCTGCCAGTCTCTTGGCTAAATGAACTTCTGGCTGAAAAACAGCAACTATAGGGTTAAATCTGGGAGCCTGAGTGGCTTTGAGCGCAGGAGAAAGGAAAGGAATGTCGCTTTGCTTACAGACACAAATCTTGGAATTCTCCTACATATATACATTCCTACATACATTACATTACATTATATACATTAAAGCATTAAAGCAGTGTTTCTTTGTTACCCCAAATCGGTACATCTCTACTTAACCCTTCCTTGGGAGTTTTTTTCAACATAAATTGAAGCACAAAGTTCACACCAAGTTTGCAACTGCTGGGGATTCATGGGGGGGGGGTCACCATAACCTCCACTGAAGCCCTTTTTGAAATTCTTCAGCATACACTGTAAGGGGTGCAAGTCTTGCTTCCCCCACCACCCATGTCCTCCTGAGCTAAGATCAAGACAGACACAAAAGGAAAAGGGATGGCTAGTGAGTGAAGGGGGTCTCACTAGCCGACACGAGAGGAATAACACGCCATGGACCAGCCACTGGCCTGCACCCCCGGACACTCAACGGCGGGTAACAGAAACCGCAATGGCCATTCACACTGGACAAAACATAACTTGCACACTTCACTCACACTTCCCTGCCTCCCGCCATCCCTTCAACTAGAGCAAGGTGGTTTCCCCAGCCTGCTTTGCTGGGTACTCGGGCCTGCTCAAGGTTGGGGAGTGATCAGGTCCCCCTTCCACCCTGAACGGGTGGGGCTACCTTCTCTGGACTTGAACCAGAGCTGGACTCGAACCAGGGTTTACTTGCCTAGGTCTTCTCTCTCTTCGTATGGCACACTTCTTCAGTTGGACTTGAACCAACTGCTGGACTCAAACCAGAGTGTCTCTCTACTCTGGACTCGAACCATAGTATCTGGACTCGAACCAGACTGGTGACAGCTGGACTCGAACCAGCTGCGGAGGCAGGGCTCAGTTTCCTTCCTTCTTTCTATGGTTCCCCGGTCACTCTTGCCATTCAGGAGGCCTCAGCACAGGCTTTCCCCACTCTACCGACTAAACAGCCGGTGGTGCCGGAGGCGGTGCGTGTGCCAAGCCTCCCTCCCGGCAAGGCGATCTAGAGCAGGCTAACTGCCACCTTGCTGTCTCAGAGCCTGCAAATCCGAGTCACGGCACCATTTATGTAGCGGGACACAGAAGCAGTGAGACCAATGAAGGTTAGGAAAAAGAGTTTATTAAAAGAAACGGCCGGGCTGCCTAGCTGGAATTGTTTCCAGAAAGAGCTAGGAGCCCTGATCACAGTTCACA
Organism: Iguana delicatissima; assembly: GCA_948472985.1. Taxonomy (NCBI): domain Eukaryota; kingdom Metazoa; phylum Chordata; class Lepidosauria; order Squamata; family Iguanidae; genus Iguana; species Iguana delicatissima. Next base: position 1,380,157 of record CAOKZL010000031.1, on the reverse strand, counting down.
GAATGATTTTATAGCATTTCTGACACACAAAGACAATTCCCCTCTTGCCCCTCCTTCGCAGAAGTTTTGCTGTAGCTTTCACTTTCCCCCTTATCTCTCAAGTTGTTTACATTTCAGAAAATGGTTTACAAAACATCCCAAGCAACGATGCACACTTGGCCTAACCTTGTATTGGAGACAGAAATTCTGCTGAGCCTTGCTAGAGCAGCATATTGCAAAACACTCTTGGCTTGCCACACACTTTTGGAGGATTTCTTTTAACACTTTTATAGAGTCTTAAGGCTACCTAGACTGACCCTCCTTCAGAGTCCACTTCAGGTAGACCAATGTTCTGACTCACAGCAGACGGCACTGTCTTGCTTTCCATTGGTGGAATCATAGGCCATTTCCGCACTACACTGTTATAGTGCTATTATTGCAATTTCTGTGAAATTCTGGGGTTTGTAGCTTACTGAGGCCAAAGAGCTCTCTGGCTGAGAATTCCAAAGGCCTCTCTCTAAACTCCAAACTCCAGGATTCCATATGATGTTGAAAGTGGAATAATAACATTATAACAATGTAGTGCGGAAATGGCCTTAATCTACTCAATACGAACAAACTAGAATAGAGGAATCCTAATTGCTGTGTGAAAAGCAGTTCTTATTCTGGAACATGTTCTCCTCAGTCAGTGGTGCTTGGAGAGTACCAGTTACTTGAAATAAAGGAGCTTCCAGGACAGATGTCAAGCATCGGGTTCTTGACATTGGGACATTTTGACAGTTATATTTATACCTCATCTTTTCTCTAGTGAGCTTAAGACAGTGTACAGTAGAGTCCCGGTTATCTGACCCAAATGGGCGGCCGCAGGGTCGGATAACCGAAAGGTCGGATTACCCGGACGCCCATGGCAGCCGCCATTTTGGGGGCATGTGGGGGGCGTGTTGGGGACGTGTCAGAGCAGGCCTGGGGGCATGTCGGGGTGTGTCGGGGCATGTCTGGGAGTGCAGAAATGCCCACAGTCACGCCCCCAGGCCACCGTGACGTTGGTTAATCCAGATGGTCGGATAACCGAACGTTGGATAAATGGGACTCTACTGTATGTGGCTCTTGTCCTTCTGATCTCAACAACTGTTCTGTGAGGTAGGTCAAGCTGAGACAGAGTGACTGATCCAAGGTTTGCTCAGATTAATATTCAGTATGGACTAGAAGCTGAATCTCACATTTTACCACTGACCACTACGCCACACTATAATATTATTACACTATAATATTACTCTTACTATGGAAGGCAAGAGGCTCAACAAGGTTCTTGCACCTTTAACAGCTTGCTATTGCCACGCCTGCTGAAATTCTCTCTATGGCAAATCTATTAATTAAAGGTGCACAAGCCCCTACCCTCTTTCTTCACTGTTAAAGGTAACACAAGCCCTGTCCTATTTGGCCATCTCACTTATATTTAGGCTTACAACACAATCTTGTATATGCCTACTTAAATGTAGTCCCATTGAATACAGTGGACAGATGGCAAGAGCTAGGATCCTGGCATTTGCAAAAGGGGGCTAGGTGGCGACCCTGACTTTGTCTGAGCTAATGATCCAGCTCAGCAATTGCTTCCAGGAAAACGTTCCACGGTTTGAGTGCCACTACCAAAAAGTCTCCATCTCCCACGCCCTCCTTGCCGATTGTCTGATTTTAGCTCTCCTCAAGGAAGGGTTTCAATGTCTCGGTTTCATTCGTTCACAGGACTCCCCTTGGGTGATGTAATCAATGCAGTTGTTGACCCGAAGGGGCTAACATTTCTTGCTAACCTGCCTAAAGGGAGCGCAGAAAGTGAGCTTATGAATGTGGTGCCGGTGTTTTATGTCTACGACTACTTGGAAAGGACAAACAACTGGGACCTACTTGGGCAAGGAAGTATAATTCCAGGACTTAACATGAAAAAGAGACTAAAAGAAGGTGAGTTAACAGGTCTTGCCTTGTGGACCTGCAGATGCTGTAAGAAGGACATTCAATATGATACGTGCATTTCCCCCTCCCTGCTTTCCTCTCCATCTCTTTTTCCGGTTTTGTGTCTTTAGACTATGGCCATTTCTGCACTATGCAGTTATAGTGCTATTGTTCCACTTTCAACCTCCTGTGGAATCCTGGGGTTTGAAGTTTAGGGAGGGGCCTTGAGAATTCTCAGCCAGAGAGCTCTTGGGCCTCAGGAAATTACAAACCCCAAAATTCCCCAGGAGGTTGAAAGTGGAATAATAGCGCTATAACAGCGTTGTGCGGAAATGGGCTATGTGTCTTTAGGAAGGGACTGTCTTTGTGAACGTCATTGTAAGTTACTCCAAGAGCCCCTTCGACTGGTGAGTTGGGAAAAAATGCCACAAAGAAAGAAAAAGACAGAGAGACCAACAAAACTCCTCTAATGAAGATGAATGGAGATTTGTGCTAATGGAAGACTTATATAGTGTTACTATTCCTAGCAAGAGGGATAAGTGCCTGGGATGGATTAGAACACTTTGCTGTGCGAGACAAGGGGCAAAAAGTCAACCCTCATTGAAATTCCATATACAAAAGCTGTTCACTGCACCAGAGGAGAGCTGTCTATTTTAGGGAACATTCAGCTTTCTCTTCCAACACTCCCCAACTCCATATGTTTGATACAACTGCCTCTGTCTAATGGTAGGGCCAGCTCTAATTATATGTCTCTTTGCTTGGATGAACTGATAGCTCCATATGGGCATTGTTGTCAGGCTCTGCAGGGCAAAAATTCAGGGATGGCAAAGAATTTCGTTGGTGTTGAGATTTTCACTGAAAGCATTATTTTCGTCCTTTCTGACACGCCGTGTAAGTTCAGAGCACACCCCACTTTGGAGATGTGTACCTGTGCAAGGATTGCAGTTGTGTTTCAGAGAAATGCAGTACAGACAAAACTATGCAAACTTTTTTTTTTAAGAAAGCAAATGAGTACAAATGCATTCAATTAAAAAGCACGAGCATGCACAAACACTCACACCTTAGTCAATTAGAAAGATGCTTACAAATATCCATATGTTGGGAAAATATGAAAAACATGCGCACTTGAGAAAGTGCATATGGAATTCTATGTAGAAAGAAAAATCATTTGATATGCAAACTAATGTGAACAAAGAATGGAAAGAGAATGTGTGTGTAATTCAGAGAAAGGTAAAGTTGAAATTAAGAACTGCTGAAGAGGCTGGCAATCATACTGTAGAAGAGGCAGAAAAAGGATCAGAAGTAAATGGAATGATCTAAGTTAGGGCAGTATTGGAACGGCAATGAGTAAGATGGGATAGAATGCTTGTAAGCACTGTTTCTTCTATTTCCTAGGAATCATCAGTGTCCTATCATTCCAAAAAAAGACTTCTCTTTCAGCATGTGGAAAGATGGAGACTCCAGCACCTGGTAAGTTCCGTGCCTTTGAGGCACGGTTTTAGAGGAGGTACTTCTCCAAATGCTGAAATAGATCCATTTGTCATAGCACATACTTTGCCTTACTGGTGTACCTTGCTTTTTGCCATGCTTGTTTCTCTTCTCTGAACAGCATAACGAAAGGTAAGATTCACCAGTATGGAAAAGCAAGGGCTATGACAAACAGAGCCAGGCTTCTTGGAAATAAATCACTGGAGGCTTTGATTAGCAATTTGTATTTCCCTGCCCTTTTTTAAAAAAGAAGTTTAAAGCAAAGAATATGGAGGCATAGCTTAGAAATTTCAGCAGACAGCAAAATTGCTTTTAAATTTTCCTGCTGTTCAAATGCTATAACAGATACACACTTAAAATCAAAAAGCTGAACACTAAGTTTTCTTTGGTCTATGTTTAAACCTTATACCAGTGGTGGTTTCTTCATAGGAACCAGCACTTCATATCTACTGCAGTTTGACAGGTCATTTATGAATCTGCCTGTTATTCTTGCTTCCTAAAACTCTTGCCTCCTAAATTTTACCTACATCTACCAAAATGGATCCTTCTCAGTTTTTCCCCACTAGTTTCATGTTATTCCTTGAATGTTCTTAAAGCCAGTGCAAAGTTTTCTGCACACTTACGCTGTTATAAATTTTCATCTCAGCATCCTATTTCCAGTGCATTGTCTTTTTTTTTTACTCATTTTTCTAACTGTATACCTCTCAGATTCCCAGATGCACAGTTTTCTCCCGCAACTGCATATTTTGTGACCAACTGCACCCTTCCTTCACCTCTCGGCTCAGATGTTCTGGAGAGAGACAGCTAGTATTCTAAAGAAATGGCCACAAGACCCAATGTCCTTTTTTTCTCAGTCTGTTTTAAACTCAGGGATGTTCTTTGGTCCAAGCAGGAAAGTGCTTCGTATTGAAATGAGAGGGTATAGTGCTTCCCCAGCTCAGATCTGGGGCTCCCAAATTACAGTCAACCAGATTACCTTATCTTTTGCCAAGAGGATGATGCCTAGAGTATTATTCGCCTAGAGGATTTTTATTTTTTCCCTATCCCAAACATTCCTCAAAACGCCTGTGTCAAGAAGCATTTGGCTTTCACGGTTCTTAAAATCTCAAGCCTTAAATGAAAAAAAAAAAAAAAAATTCAAAACTAGGTGCAAAGAGTTTTCCCTGGGAAAATACCGTGACTATGTTCCATTTTGTGTGACAGGGTAACAGCTTTCGCCCTTCGGATTTTTGGACAAATTCACCAGTATGTGCCAGTTGATCAGAATTCTCTGTGTAATACTCTGACATGGATGATTGACAGCTGTCAAATGGAGGATGGCTCTTTCCGAGAGATTTCAACTTATCAGCCAGTAAAATTACAGGTAGGGTTTTTTTTTTCAAATAAAGTTTTGTCTATGTGATAGCCTGAGTAATCCATGCACAGGGCGGGTTAATTCATCGTGGCAGGAGCCCAAAATCGTCGCAATGGATTAACTCACGTGTGGAAGGATTGCCCATCCAAGAATGAGCATTCAAGAATGAGTGCCAGCTTCTCATTTCCTAAACCCTGATGAAAATATGGCCTAGATGCAAAGATACCTTTCCATTCCCAAAAGCCTAGCCCTACTGTCAGGCAGAGTCAAGTGGCCGCTTCAGATGGTGGATGTTGAGGGCAGGAAGTGATGGAAAATATTGGAATATAGAACTGTGTGTGCCGTACGGTGTCCCCAAGACTATTTCCTTTTATTGACATCCACTCACAAAAACTGTCAAAGATCCAGTATTCTGTGAGATAAAGCCCACTTAAAAGACTCATCTAGTTGATTCTTGACTCCAGATACTTAAAAAAGTCCTCTGCAATTTGGCTTGGCAACTCTGTGGCTTTATGACTAGGAGGACGATGACGACAATGACGATGATGGTAACGGCGGCATTCTTACCCTAACCCTAACCCTGAACAGAAATTTCTAGGCTAAGTAGATATTTTTCACCTGTCCTGAATAATATATTTCAATGTTTCTTTTCAAAGGGCACATTACCTACAGAGATGAAAGAAAAGACGTTGTATCTGACCGCCTTCTCTGTGATTGGATTTGCAAAAGCAATCCATATATGCCCGTTAATGGTAAGTAAGGCCCCATTTTCCTCTCGTTGCGTATTTATACAGGTCTCACATCTGCCCACGGACAGCGTCTAGCCTTTGTCAGGACTGAGATTTCTGGGCTGATGGAGACCACAGGCATTTAAACGTGCTCAGTTTTGGCATGATTGCAACCAGGGTAGTGTGACATTTTTGTGTGGCCATTTCCGCACTACACCGTTACAGCGATCTTATTCCACTTTCCACATCCGATGGAATCGTGGCGTTTGCAGTTTAGGGAAAGGCCTTTAGAATTCTCAGCCAGAAAGCATTTTAGCCTCAGGAAACGACAAACCCCAAAATTCCACAGGAGGCTGAAAGTGGAATAATAGCACTATAACAGTGTAGTGTGGAAATGGCCACGGTTGCCGTGAGGGTGAGATGGAATGGCAGTGGGCGGAATACTCATCACAAAAGTCTTCTTTAAAGCCAAAGGAAGGCTGACATTTTTAAAAAATGCACTAACTACCAAGCAAATCTAACCTTTTCCCTATTCACCTTTGCAGAAAGCTGTGGAGGCCAAAAATAAAGCGGTGGATTATTTGCTGCAAAATGTTGAATCCTCACAAAGCACATTTACCTTGGCTATTGCTGCTTATGCCCTAGCGATGACAAGAATGAACCACCCCAAGGCACGGGCGGCCTACAGCATGCTTAAGGGGGAAGCTCTTGTCAAAGGTAAAGCTCAGTCAAAGTACGTCGCTTAAGTTATGACCTCTAGAAATCTGTGGATGACTCTGGCAGTTTTGCTTCCTCCTGCACACTTAGATAGATAGTTTATCACAGTCATAGACCAGCATAAGAGCAATAAAATCCAAATAAAAGATGTGTATGAATATACAGAAGGATGCAAATACAGATAGGTATTAATCTGTCAGATAGCAGAACCCAGCTAGTCCTAACGGAGCCCAACTAGACAATCATTATACTAATCCGTGGTGCAGGTCACCAACTGACAAATTTTTACTGCTGCTGCAGCAAATGTAGCCACTTTATAGGTTGTAATAGGATTGGTATCTGAAAGCAGCAAAGAAAAATATAACTGTTCTAAATATCCTGGATTCTCCTGCACTGAAATTTTTAGAACCATGAGTTCTTTCCATCTCATTTTATGGATTTTTTAAAAAAAACATAATTCTCAGCCATCTTCACTGACCAAATAGGATCGAGATTTGTATTCCCAGCATGGACAAATCCCCGTTTCCCTGCCTCCTAAAAATACGACAGTTCTTAGGCTCAGAAATAAAAGAGACGATAACCTTGGTTGAGTACTAACAAGCTTGAAAAAGCTAAGATCAGACTGAGATTTGGAGTTTTAGAACTAGAGGAATGAAATCTGTCGCCTTTTCCTACATCCACATTTCCTCCCATCCCATTTAGGGAGAATTTTGCATGTTTGGGCACACACACAAGAAAAGAAAAGAAAGGAAAAGAAAAATGAACAAAATTCTTACTCCTTGCTAGTGGAAATAGCCATGTGTGAGTTGTGGGATGCTCAGAGGTACAATCCACCTTCAGGTACACCTTTGCCGTGGCCATTGATACCTTGGTCAAGTGGCAGAGACCAGAGTGAAGATCTCCTCAAGACATTTGGCCCTTGATGTAAAAGGCAAGATGGCATCACCCTGCCTGTTCCACATGTAGAAGCTGGCTGGACTGGCAGCTGATTCAGTTCTGTTCCATTACTTTATTTATACCTCATCTTTTTACCCAAAGGAACTATTGATTGATGACCTCGGTATTTCAACAGTGGCAATGGGAAAGGGAGAGCCAACATGGTACAGTGGTCTGAGGACTGAACGATGACTCTGAAGATCAGGGTTCAGTTCCCAACTTGGCCATGGAAAACAGTTGGGTAACCTTGGGTGCATCACATACTCTCAGCTCCAGAAAACCCCATGATAGGTTTGCCTTAGGGTTGCAATGAGTCGGAAGCGACTTGAAGGCACACAACAACAACAATGGGAAAAGATCCTCCGTGGTGCCTGAGGAGCCAGGCTGTTCCAGGCAGTCTGAGAAAGGCTATGTCACCTACAGAGCAGTATCTTCCAACAGAGGGGAATGGCTTTGGACGGCTCTGGGTAAACAGCCAGGTGGATGATGTTGCGTCTCTGCAACATACACATCCAGCTGCCTCCTCCTACCAAAGGATTGGGCTGGGCCCTCCCGGAGCAAATCTTTTGCCTGGTTCTGCCGTCCCGCACTGTGACTATCTCTCTCTCCGTTCCTCCAACAGTTGGCCAACCTACGTATCGTTTCTGGAAAGAATCCAAAGCAGATTTAAGCGTTCCTTCTGAGAATACTGCCAGGATGGTCGAAACCACGGCTTATGCCTTGCTTACGACCCTCCTGCGAGGAGATAAGGACTATGCTAATCCGATCATGAAGTGGCTGTCAGAACAACAGAGATACGGTGGTGGATTTTATTCCACACAGGTATATGTCTTTCAAACAACCCTGTTAAGATGGATTATGTCTTCTCCCCACATATTTATTCTGTGGGTTGCTGTACCCCCATCATCATTTTTCTGTGTCCCTTTGCTCGCAAGGTAGGGATATACATTTTCACCTCTGTCATCCTTGGATGCAAGGGTAAATCATTTCCGTTTTTTCCATACTGCTGGAGAGCACTAAGATTTCTGCGCAGTGTTCTTCTTGGCCGTTGAAATGTTCCAAGAGATCATTCGGTGCAGAAAGACACTTGGGTTTTCTGTGTGGGAAACGGTGCATCTAATGCAATTTGTGCAGGGAATATGTTTTCTGTATGAAATAAATGGGCTTTCCTCAGAAAAGCCGCATGCGGAACAATTCCCTAGAACACTTTGCAAAGCCTGAATACAAGGCAAAGTAGTGCAGAAATCATGCAAATTGCACGATGCTTCTCAAGAGAGTTTTCTGTACTGGGAGAATATGGAAGGAAAGAATAAAAAAAACTATTATTCTTTTCATTTGTACTATAGAGACCTGATTGGTTGGGACATGGGCCATCTCAGCAGAGTGACTTAGTCCTTATCTTTTACGGCATATTTATTGATTTTAAATATTTTGATGCTCTGTCGCATTAAAACGAAGATTTCAGGCCCATTTACAACCATGGAACAAAAGAAAAAATTATGACCAGTAAAATGGAAATGACCAGGTGAATTAAAAATGTCTTTTTATTCAGTGTGGGCACCAGATCAGCCACATGAAGGCCGATCTGGGATCAGCATCTGGGATCCTGAGTTTGGAGAAGTTACTTTTTTTTTGGAATTCACCTGTCCTACCTTGGTAGAGCCTCCAAGAGCTTGCATTTTGGTAGTGTAGTATTTGAGGGGTGACCTTGCCTCCATACGAAGGTGAAGTGGCCGAATTTATTTCCTTGTGAAGATAGAAACAGATAAACTTAGTCCTGGCTCTGTTTCTTCTCATTTGTTTCCGTCTGTTTCCTCCCCTTATACGAATCTGACAGGATACGATCAACGCCTTAGAATCCCTGACAGAATATTCTGTTCTTGTTAAACATCTCGTACTTGACATGAATATCAAAGTGGCCTATAAGAAATATGGAGATTTCCATCAGTACAGACTGACACGAAACAATTACATTGGCCAACCTGTCGAGGTGAGTAGGTTACTTGCAACAGATAACAAACTTTTAAAAATATGAAATATTTCTTTCTTCATTTCTTATACATTTATACCTTTATCCAGTCCAAAACTCCTCTCCATTCCCTTTCAAAGTTCTGGATAGGTTTCTTTTTCAAAGAAAATGTTAATTTTTCTGTCTCTACCATAACTTCCATTCTTCTATATCAATATATTTCCTTTCTTTCCAGTATTGCACATATGTCAACCTTGCAGCAGTTACTAAATATAGTAGTATCTTCTGATGACTTCTTATTTCCCTTTGTTGCCCTAACAAGTAAAACTCTGGTTTCGTTTTCAAATTACAAATTCTTTGAATTTCATCATGTATCCCCTTCCAAAATTGCCAAATTGCAAAATGTAATTGTTCTCTTCTTTGCTAAGCAGAAATGATGTTTGTACGTAATGGGAATAAGGAGATTCAACTGGAAAATTTAAGCTTGGAAGTGGGGAGGGGGGAGGTTATTTTTAAAATTAAATTTCCAATAAAAATATTTTAAAAAGATATGAAATGGGGTAGGCAAGGGAGATGCTTTTGAAGTAAGTTTTGAATGTTTAGAAAAAAAAAGAAGATATTTGAGAATATAAATGACTGGTCAATAGAATGGAAGTAAGGAGATTCAACTGGAAAATTTAAACTTGGAAGTGGGGAGGGGATATTTTTAAAATTAAATTTCCAATAAAAATATTTTAAAAAAATGAAATGGGGTAGGCAAGGGAGATGCTTTTGAAGTAAGTTTTGAATGTTTAGAAAGAAAAAAGAAGATATTTGAGAATATAGATGACTGGTCAATAGAATGGAAGTAAGGAGATTCAACTGGAAAATTTAAACTTGGAAGTGGGGAGGGGATATTTTTAAAATTAAACTTCCAATAAAAATATTTAAAAAAAATGAAAAGGGGTAGGTAAGGGAGATGCTTTTGAAGTAAGTTTTGAATGTTTAAAAAGAAAAAAGAAGATATCTGAGAATATAAATGACTGGTCAATAGAAGACAGTTTTCCTGCTATGACTGTTCGGAAACTCATAGAGGGCTGGGACAAACTTTGAATCCAGGTATTCTGGACATTGGGGAGAGGATCAAAAACCCTTCCTAAAGATCAAATGTTTTGCGTAGGATCCAAACATTTGGGGATAGAACTTTGAGCTGACATTCATCTTTAAAAAAAAGGCATTCTTGGGCCATCAGGGCAGCATAGGAACGGGGTGGTGGTGGAGGCGCTTTGCCCTGGGCGGTAATGTTTTTGGGGTGCCCTGGCTCATAGCCACGCCCCTGCATGCCCTGGCCACGCCCCCACACCGTGGCCACGCCCCCACGCACTGTGGCCACGCCCCTCCACACACTCCAAGCTCCGCCACTGAAGGCAGCCGTCTGAATCCAATCCCAATCTCCATATTACACGGAGCGGAGAATTAAGCCGTGTAATTATGTCGCTCCAGAACCAGTGTTGTGTAGAGATTTGAGCATGGGACTACAACCCCGAAGACCAGAGTTCAATTCCCCTCTTGGCTGTGGGCGACCTTGGGTACATCACATACTCTCAGCCCCCCGAAACCCCCTGATAGATTCACCTTAGGGTTGCCATAATTTGGAAACTGCTTGAAGGCACACAACCACAACTATGGAGTTGCCACATGATAACAGGGCGCTATGTTACCTACCTATTTTTTGTCCTGCCCATTATTTCAAATGCACATATAGTTTTATGTATGTTTCTTTCTTCACTAAAATGCATTGCAAGCTTCAGAAATGTGCCGCTTTCCAAGGTAAGAGAGATGCCATCTTTCTGTGTTTCGAAAGATGTCCAGCGGATATTTTCCCGGAGAGATACAAACCTAACATTTATTTTCCATCCCTGCTGTAAGGTTCACGGCAGGTACTTTTCTCATGTGTTATATCTACAGTGCTGTTTCCATGGAAATTATGCAACTGCTGCTTGTTATCTAAAAGCTTAATTAGGAGTTTGTATTTGTATTTAATTTTGCTGTGTTTCTTTGCATTTTCAGGCTCCGTTGGAGGACGACATAGAAGTCCGCACAGGAAGCAACACCGGGTTAGCAATAGTAAACGTAAGTGAGTGAAGCAGCATTAGCTTGATAATTCAAAAAGTCTCATCAGATTGAATCTGGACACTCACAGTATATCTAAAGATATTTAGCAATGTTCTCTTCTCGCTATTCTTCTTGCTCTTGACGGCTCCCATGGGACACTCCATGACCCCTTCTCCCCTTGTACATAACTAAGTTCCGAAATGTTGAGTTAATATCAAGATCCCAGTGATGAAGTAAATGAATGATTCTTAAAAATAACTGTTTCCATGTCTGAAAAAGAAAAAGGGAGAACTTTCTCCTTCTATGCAACAATTCTTGCCATGCCAATTCTGCTTTTTTTCTTTTGCAATGTTATAAAATCTAGTTTAATGTGCCTAGTTTACAGGTGGATAAATTTCCTATCAATACCAATGTTATTCTCTAAGTGCTGATCCTTAGGGTCCCATGCTGGGAGAAAGGTGGAATATAAACACGACACGGTGCAATGCAATACAATGCAAATAGGTAGCCAGAGATCAAACATAAAAGCGAGGCTCAAATGTGGAAATTTGGAGCCAGGTTCAGCCATTCTGGTGGACAGGCAGGGGTGGATTCTGTGGATGCAGCCATGAAAGTAAAGCTAGTAGCAACATCACAGGCTTTTTTGAGCTCAGAGCTTGAAAACGTTCCTTTTGTGACTGCATCTCCCATAATCCTTCGGCCACCATGGCCACTGCCAGAGTTTTTAGGCACTGGAGTCGGAAGAGGACATGTTCCAAACTCTTCTTGAGCCTTGTTTTCAGGGTTCAGAACAAGAACAATAAACAAGAGCAAGAACAAAAAAATAAACAAAATTATATTTCCGCCTTCTCCCTGGAATAGATTACCATCACAAATTCATTCCACATTGGTTATCCATATTTTATATGGATTATAACAATCTAGGGATAGCTAACTGTGACAGATTCCCCTGCCTAAAGTGGCCCCATAGTCCGTTCTAGCTTTCCTGTCGTTCAGCTTGCTCTTTTTACCCTCAAAACCCCTGGATCTGGTTCTCAGACCTCAAAGTGACCGTACTAGACATAAGTAAAGCATTTGGACAAGAGGTGTAGACAATAAAAATGGTAAAGAAATATTATATCTAATATAGAAAAGCCGAAGTTTGTTTGTCTGTGCCAGGCGAAGACCTCATATGATTGACTGTGACAGGTGAAGACCTCATATGATTGGCTGCCTAAGAGGATTCTATGGAATCCTGGGGTTTGCAGTTTAGGGAGGGGCCTTTAGAATTCCCAGCCAGAGAACTCTTGGGCCTCGCCGGCTACTGTGGAGACAAAGCCTAGCAGCAAGGAGGAGGGCAGTGGATTCCCTCAGGAACCCAACCTCTGTATGTTAATAACTCTGAATGCAGATTGGATTGGGGAACATGGGGAAAAGTTACAGGTACTGGACAAGACGGTTGGGGGACTTAGAGACTCAGGATCTCAAATCTTTCTAACAAGTGTTACCTATGAGAAAATAAAATCCAGGGCAGTGCTGGGGATATATACTAGTAGCAAATAAAATAAACATCTAACCTTATTCTGCTTCCACAAACACAGTAACCCTTGTGTTTCAGACACTTCTCCTTGAACATTCCCAGCTCCCCAAAACCCAATTCTATCACTATTCCCCTCTTGCTAAGTAGCTGCCCCCTAACTCTATTTCATCCTGCCCCCAACTCTTTAGCAGACAAGAGTTGTACATTATTTTCCCATACGGGTTCCCTTTCATAGTATTATGTACATTATTTTCCCATACGGGTTCCCTTTCATAGTATTATGTACATTATTTTCCCATACGGGTTCCCTTTCATAGTATTGCACAGCCTGTGACCGACATGTTCTAACAAGGCTTGAGTAGCTTCTGTACTTGCCATAACTTTTGCCCTTCCAAATATTTTGCAGAACAAATCCCAGCATCCCTTACCATTGGACATGCATGCCGCCTGATGGGAATTGCAGGTCAAAACATCTGGCAGGCCATAGTTTTCTTGATACCTATAATAATTAAATGACCCCAGCCAAATAACTGGGGCTTAATCAAATTTTAGCCTCAGCCCCATTGAAAGGATTCAGCCTTGATTATCACCATGTGCGTGAGTCCCATTGATTTTGTAGTTCAAATCCTCTTAAAATGTAATTTGACCTCTTTTTAATTTTATTTCGTTTGGACACATACAGCTGAGGAGCGTATACTACAAGAGCAGTACTTCTGAGGACACTTGCAACTTTGAGCTGAAGATTGATGTAAAATCTGGTGAGAAAGTCGTACTTGTTGAAAGCTTAAAAATATCTGAATAAACTGAAGAAATGATCAAATATTCAAATATTCAAAAGGTTCCCTTTCACATGCGGAAAGAGTTATTTTTCCTTTTTTAGCATCCATTATTAGTAGTCTTGTGACTTCAAGTCATTTCTGACTTATGGTGACATCAAGGCGAACTTATTACTGGGTTTTCTTGGCAAGATTTCTGGAGACAGGGTTGCCATTGTCTTTTTCCGAGGCCGAGAGAGTGACTCGCCCAGGGACACAGGGCGCAGAATTGTTCTCTGTAGCCGTCGTGGTTAGAACCTGCACCAGCTTGGTTTGAATTATGAGGAAGAGAATTTTGCCTAAATGTTAGGAATGGTTTCCTGGCGACAGAGCATTCTGCCTTGGAAAGTCATGGACTGTTCTTTTCACCAGTCATTGCTTTTCCCGGGGGAGAAAATATATGTCTATATTATATAAAAGAATAACACACATATAGAAAATCTAAAAGGTTCAAATAGCAGAACATGATGCGCAGAACAAATCTTGTACATATCATGAATCCAACAGAAATTTCTGGAGTGGCTATTCTATTTGTTTTTAACACAGCCCCTGCAGAAGGCTAAACAATTTATAAACAGGCTGAAACACGTTGGGCTTTTTCAAAGAATAAAATTTGATCTGTCTACAAGCACGTGGAGCTTAGCTTCCTTCTTCTTTGCTGATTCATATACGCGCTTTCCACTATTTGTTCCTCCTCCTATTTGCAGTTTAGGACACATTCTGCGCAAACCGGTGCATGATCGTTTTGTTCAGAAAACAGCATTTTCGGCCAGAATTTTGCACAGAAGAAATCCCAAATGACAACGTTTTTCTGCATGGGAAACAGCGCTTTCTGCACAGGCAGTAGTACTTCTGCCTAATTGGTTCTGAATACCTATATAAATTTATTTTGTTCCATTTGTAGAAGCAGACTTTTCTGGAAGGGAAACTTACTACAGGTCCTCCTATGAAGTCAGACACTTGGAAGCCTGCGCAAAGTAAGTCCAGAGCCGGACTAGGCAATACCAGTAACCATCGTACCTGCAAGGTTACTTTGGGTGGTTAAGGAGGGGGTAGCGGTGGTCCTTTTGAAAATAACATTGCAACTAGGAACGGTATCGCTCACTTGCATGTAACTCTGGCCATGTCTGCACGGCATTGTTATAGTGCTCTATTCCACTTTCAACATCCTATGGAATCTTGGGACTTACAGTTTAGAGAGAGGCATTTAGAATTCTCAGCCAGGAAGCTCTTTGGCCTCAGGAAACTACAAACCCCAGAATTCCACCGGATGTTGAAAGTGGAATAATAGCACTATAACAGTGTAGTGCAGAAATGGCCTCTGTCTTGTTACGTGTTTCTCAAGAATGCTGGGGAGGGATTTTTTTCTCCCAAATTTATAGCCATTTTCATACCTTTTTAGATGTATTTCTTTAAAGAAAAAATGCTGGCCATGTGTTCTAAAACCAAGTGATGCGACAAGAAATCTAATTAGATGGGGAAAAAAAACTGCACTGAATAACGCCAACATATTGCTTTTTAAAAGTGCAGTGGATAAGGAGAATCATTCTTTTAAATAAGTGACTTTCCAGAATCTGGGATAAAGCGAAGGGGTTGCTGTTATGTCCCACTAGTCAAAGTCAGTTGTGTGTGTGTGAAGGAAGAGTTGGGTAATATTTTATTCTGGACTTGTTCAAACAGGATTGCTCAGTTTGCTTTGATTGCTCTGAAAAGTAATAATTGTTTCTGGATTTGTGCGTGTTGTGGTTGTTTCCAGCTGATGGCATCCATAAGGCAAACCTATCCCATGGTTTCCTGGGGCTGAGAGTGTGTTGACACGCTCAAGGTTACCCAGTGGTTTTCAGTGGCGGAGCTTGGAGTGTGCGGAGAGGGGGCGGGAGGGGCGGGGCCACGGCACGAGGGGTGGGGCCACTGTGGGGGGCGGGGCTGTGGTGCTCAGGGGAGTGGCTACGGGCCGGGACACCCCAGAAACATTGCCGCCTGGGGCAATCGCCCACCTGCCCCCACGTTCATGGTTTTCCATGACTGAGTGGAAAACCTGGTCTCAAACTCCTGTACCATGCTGGGTCTCACAAATTTCTGCAGAGACACAGAAGAATCAGCGTCCTCTTTTGTCCTCTTTCTCGTGATGTAGTTCAGTATTGTACAATTCTGAGCAACGCAGGCTGAAGGGTTTTTATATCTGTACCCCAAAATAGGAGTTTTTCCAAGCTCTGTGCAAATTCCATCAAAATCAAAGACGAGCTAGCCAGCTGTAAATGAAGGCAGATGCTCTCGTGTACAGCTTGTCTGCCATGGTCCTCTTTCGATTTTTAATATGTAGGTACAAGCCACCTAGGTCCGAACCATACTCTGCCTCTTCCCATGCGGTGATGGACATCTCTCTTGTCAGCGGACTGGAAGCAAACTCAGAAGATCTATCTGTTGTAAGTAAACCAGCCGGAGGAGAATTTTGTCGGGTCTGCAGTTTTTCGGCAAATTGGCTGAATCTTCACTTCTTGGGCAGAACACATGTCAGTCTGTACCCTTCTCCAGCTTCTGCGATCCAGTTCTCAGCTCAAAAATTGTGTGCAAAACTGTGTATGTTAGGGGACTAAGTATAAAATTTTATTGATTGAATTTCTATCCTGCCTTTCTCCTAAGATAGGATTTAAGGCGCTTTACAATAATTTTAAAAAGATCACGCTAAAACATTAATTTACAAAAGTTAAAAAAAGATTTAAACGACCATATTATTTAAAAACATGATTTAAAACCATGAAAAACACTCAAATGTTTTTTAAAAAATAATTTCAATAAGGGTATGATGAATTATTGGGGTGATCTAGCATTGATAAGAGGATAATACAGGATGTGTGTTGGATTAAAACAAAAAGAGGGTAATGGTAGCATGGAGGTAACTATAATATAACATTACAAAAATAAACTGGAAAGAGATAAGCGGGAAGTATTGTTATTTGCGCAGTGGAATATAACATGATGAAAAGAGGATGTTAGTTAGATATAGATGAATATAGGACAGGGTCGTCTATATATGTAACTTTCTATGGAAATTAGCATTATTATTCTACTGGTTTTAATTATTTATTAAAACTTTTAATAAAAAAAAAATTTAAATAAAAGATGAACAAATACAGCGCAGTACTTTCAACATGCACTCCCCTCACTGTCTTGTGTAAGGAGGTACAGGGTTTCAGATAGTCTGGATTCGAGTTATGTAGGACTCTAAAGGTCAAAATGTTTCACTCCAGACGTTAGTCCAGAAGATGGGAGTCAGTTCAATTCACATCGCAATGAATGTATTCCTTAAACCTTGAGCCGACCCTGCTGAAGTCAGAGTACCAGTTTAACCAACAGGAGCTGCAGGAAACGTATTAATCCATTTCTATCAGGGCTTTGTGCCCAAATTTAATTCAAAATGAATTTGCTCTTCTTTCTTCCGCTTCTTATTCTCAGCTTGCCAATAAGATCGACCAGCTGATTGCAAATTATGAGATAACGGATGAACACGTGCTGTTGCAGTTAGATTCGGTAGGTTCCCTTTGACTTACCCACATTTTCTCAATAAGCAGTATTTCTGAAAAATATAGGAAGTTTCATAGTTGCAGGTTATCTTTCAGCCATTCTGTGCCAGCGTTGCATGTACCCCTTGCTCTTTAATATCAGTTAATGGGTTTCTGTGTTCTCTGCCAGTGTTCTGCATTGATAGTGCTGAAGTAGTATTGTACTATCTGTATTGCCTTGAAAAATATTGGCTGACTTGACTTTCACTGTTGGAGAAAAGTGGGATATAAATGAAAATGATGGTAACAATAATACTTCTGTAGAATCAAGAAGCACTATTAGCTTTGATATTAGGTAAAGGGGAGATTCACACAATGTACTGTTACCCTAAAAGGTGGAGGGACATTGGGCTCACCTGCAGTGACAACATCTCCTTCGAATTTGGGGGAATATTAGTTCAGAGGAGGCCTGCGAGAGGAGGGTAATCGGAGGATCTTTTCACCTATGTATACCGGTACTAACTATAGAGGAGACTCTAGACAGGGTGTTTTATTTATTGGGAATTAACAAGCATACAGGAAATCGGACACTCTCAAGAACCATACGAGGCTATTGGAGAGTGGGGAGTGAAAGGCTGGATAGAGAGAGATTAGGGTGAAAAGGGTGATACTTACCAGTCCTGAAGAAGAATGTCGAGTGTCTCAGATAGTGTCTGTAGTACTGACAAACAGCAGTCTGGGTGCAACATATTACATCCAAAGTACTACAATTTTCTGAGGCCCAAGCTGGGGTTTATATACCCAATTCCTGCCCTGAAGCGGGTGCATAGACAAAGCAGTAATAGCTTTCCCACGGAACTGACAAAGGGGTCTGGAATTGGGTGGTTGCCTTACCACTGGGTGACAAAACATGGATGGGAGTCATGACAATCTCTTAATGTCTGGATGGTCAGGAGGTAGGGGAAAAATTTCCATCGGGCAGGATTACAGGATGGTCCCTGATTGCTTTGCATGGATAGTTTTGCCTTCCATTGTATTCAGGTGTGCACAGCACCCAAAGGGTTGAAGGAATCAGCATAAATCCACTAGCATTAAAGTTTCCTGCTGAATCTTCTCTGAACTTATGCCCTGGCCACGTCTAAGGTCGGACTGACCTAGCAATATGCTTTCTGGTCAAACATATTTTCCAGCCATAAATATGTTCAGTTATGAAGATAGCACATCCCACAGAGTGGGGCTGTAGCGTATGGTAAACAATATAGACCTGATTTTTGTTGTGGGTTAAATATACGTGGTTGACCCTCAATGACTGCAATTGCATTTCTGAATGCAACACCTATGGATCATTAGTGCAAGGAGAATGCTGAACAAGAGCAAAAGCAAAGTCATCGCATCGTGGAAATATATGGCATATGAATCCAACCTAACTTGTTTTCTTCCAAAAAGATTCCATCAGATGAATTCCTGTGCATCGGTTTCCGAATTACAGAAATATTCCACGTTAGCATGCCAAGCCCTGGAACCTTCACTGTGTATGAGTATCACACCCCTGGTAAGAAGTCACTTTTCCTGCTGACTCCCCCCCCCTTGATGACTACAAAAAGCTTTGGGAATCTGCCAGGCCTTCAAAATCTCGTGCCTTACCTGCATCCCTTAGAAACTATCATCCCCACTCTCGGGCTTCCCCTCCAGATATTCTGCACTTCAGATTCCAGAATTTGAAATCTTTAAAGAATCATTATGTTCTTTCAAAATAAGGGAGAGCGATCCTGCTTGTATCTGCCAAAGTCAACAGGCACGGCTTTGGCCATCACGAGCCTGATCGTTTTGTTTTTTGCCTGCCATGTTGGTGTTAAAGATGACGAATGTCTCTGAAAAATAAAGAGGCAGCAATGTGAATTCAGAAGTAACCCAGACTTTTCAGAGCTATGCTTGGGACTTCGAGGGAGAAATTGGTTGATTTTAGTTTGGATTTCTTAGATCTTGTGTTTCTTTGCCCAAAATTAAGATATTAGCAAACTTTTGAATATGCTCATCAAAAACAAACTGGAACTAAATTCTCCTCCATCCCTATTTTCGGATGGCTTCCCCTTTATATCAAAATGAAAGAAAGGTAGTTTATTTGTCTTTTTAGCAGCCCAGGGTATCCGCAGAACTCTTCTCTGGAACCATATTTCAAATGACTTGATTTTCTTCCTATCCGCTTTCTTCACACAAAAGCTAAGGGCCTTTCCATCCTACACTGTTACAGTGCTACGACCGGTATTTCACTTTCAACAGCCTTTGGAATCCTGGGGTTTGTAGTTTCCTGGGGCCAAAGAAGATCTCTGGCTGACAATTCTAAATGCTTCTCCCGAAACCGCAAATCCTAGGATTCCATACAACGTTGAAAGTGGAATAATAGCACTATAACAGTGTAGTCCTGAAAGCCCTAAGTTTTTTTGGGAAAAAAAAAAAATCTGGGACATGAGTGATTGAGTCAAAATTTCCATTGCAAAAATTGGCTAGTTGTTGTTTTTTTAAACTATAGTACAATTAAATAATTGCAATAACAAAATCCAGCGTGAAAAATGCTGGAAAAATAAAACCAGCAGGTTAAAGGAATAATACAGAAGGTTAGGAATAATACAGAAAAGCAACACATTGGCGTTATTAATAACTATTCTGAGCGTTCAAAGAAATGGAACAAACCCGGCCCTTACACCTCTTCGTGGTGGAGACTGAATGAGCCATCCAAGAGAACCCTGCTGGGCTGGGCTGGAGGAAATCCCCCACAAGAGAGAGTATCGGAACTGAATAATGTATTTCTGGTTGTGCTTTCTGTGTGCTTGCTATCGTTGCTCAATGGAGTGAAACAGAGATGAATCCAGAGAGATGGAACGGTGTACCATTACCCCAAGAGCCCTTCCCTGATCAGCCACCACCACCAGCTGAGAATCCATCCACGGATCTCTAAATTTAGTATTTAATTTGCTCCAATGTTCATCCCTTCACAAATTTAAATGTCATACTGAGTCTGGCTATCAGCGTTTTTGGAAGTCAGACTCCCTGCCCTCTAGGGACTTCTTCATCCATCCTACGCCCAGCCCTCATGTTGTGGATTTCTGACATTTTACCTTTCTTTTCTCCTTGACAGATAAGCAGTGTTCTATGTTTTACAATCCTTATGGAGAAGAGTCACTTGTCAGGCTGTGTGAAGGTGCTGAGTGCAAATGCATGGAAGGTAAACAGGTTTGCTCCGAGAATAAATCCCCACTGAGTTCAATAGGACTTACTTCCTGGAAAGAATGCTTGGAATCATGGCCATTGCTCAAAGCGCAGATGAAATTACCCCAAAGGTGGGCAAAGCACAGCCCTCCAGATGTTGCTGAGTTGCAACTCCCATCAACATTAGCTAGCACAGCCAACTGGGAGGAATGCTGGGAAGTGTAATCCAACAGTACCTGGAGGGGAGACAGAGTTGCCCTCTCCGTGTTACAGAATTATATAGTTCCAAACTCTGTATTAGAACAGTATCTTTGGGTGTATCCACACTGTGCATTTATGGCAGCTTGATACCATGTTAACCGCTATGGTTCCATGCTAGGGAATCCTATCATTTGTAATTTGAGGGGAGTACTTGAACCACAGCACTAGAGAATTCCAAGTCCCTCACCAAACTATAAATCCCAGAATTCCATGGATGGAGCCGTGGAAGTATGTGTTGTGCACAGTTTATTGGGCTGGTTCAAAGGTCACAAAATAGTGTACGAACTTCCAAGTTCGTCTTTAAGCAAGATGGAGTACAAAGCCAAAACACAGTGGAGGAAGGAGAGGGAAAGAGCAGCTGACGTTGGCACTATAAAGCTTGCTTTTTAATCAGAGTTTAGGGCGCACCTAGACTGTTTAGAAAGACCAGAAAGTCCCGGATGTTATTCCTGTTTTTTCCAGTTTTATTTTGGAGATCCATACACCATTTGTTTGTCTCAGAATATTTTCTGTTAGCTCCCAGTACAATCAGAGACTTTTAATACCAGCTTCCTGGGTCGATTTTTTTTAACCCGGTGTAAATTCTGAAAGAACAGGGACAAAAAATCTGGGATTTTTCAAGCAATCTGGATGCACGCTTAGAATGGGATGTGAAGGTTGTAGCAGGCATTTGCAAGAGGTTCTGCCTCTTGCAGGGGTGAGTTTAGGTTGTACTTAGGACTCTGTACCTCTGCATCAATAAACCACTGCCCTAATTCAAGCTTGGCTAAGCCACAGTTGCTCTGAAGGAAAAGAATGCTAGAAAATCCAGTATTGGATATGGATTTCCTAGCTCCACTAGTGCAGTCCTTGCAATTTTTTAAAAAATCCTATGATTTGCTCCACATCCAGAATACCTTATCAGAGCTAGGAGACTTTACTTTGTTGAACTGCTGGGGATGGTCGCTCAAAAAGCAATATCTTCAAGTTCTGTATCTTGGAGAAGGAGAGGTGGCTGAGATTTAGCATGTGGATTTGAACCCAAGTCTCCTTTATTCCAGTCGTGTCAATTTTGGCAGGGAGAGGATACTCCTACTGACTCTTGCTTTTACCCAAATTGCAGCTGAATGTGGACGGATGCAGGCCAGACTAGACCGGTCTATAAGCATCGATTCTCGAAGGGAAGCAGCTTGCCAGAGTAACATTGCATACGGTAAGATTTGAGGAATTGGCACATACCCAGTATGGAAAGCTGTGGAACAAACCAAAATATGATCCTATATTTGAGATGATGGCATGAGAAGTAGGAAGTCGGCAACACAGGAGATGCTAGACAACTTCCTATGTAACTTCTACCTTTATCCAGAAAGTCATTGCAGGATGCTGAATTTAAACAGGAGCAGCTCCTCTGTGCCTGGAAGAGTTTGTATAACAGAGTTTTCAGGACATTGGTCCACAAAATAGTGATACTTTTGTTGGACAGCCAAAAGGCAGAAAATACATCTGAAAATACCCTTGAATATGTTTCTAGAGTTACCAATATTGTTGCCGTTTTTATTTTGTTCCCTCTGTAGTTTATAAAGTGCATATCCTCTCCTCCAAGCAAGAAGGAAGCTTTGTTAAATACACTGCAACTCTCATGGATTTCTATAAGACAGGTGAGCAGAGTTGGGGCTAGACTTTAGAGAAGACCCATTGAAATCAATGGGAGGCACTTTAGCCATTGGCTCTGTGGGTTGCAGAAGGTGGGGCAGTAATCCAGAGCATATGGAAGGTGCCAGGTTGGAAGATGGTTGCTAGACAGTCTTTGGTCACTGTTTTCCATCTGAAACTTTCGCACACACACCCACGCTCCATATGAAGCTACACTGTGCTTCCTGAAAGTACGTGAGAGTCAGTTTTCCCCTTTATGGCATATATTTTCTCTGTTTGATGTGGCTTTTTTATTTTTCCTTCTGAGTTTTTCTGGTAATGTTTTGGTTTTTAGTTTTGCACTTGTGGGTGGATTTAACCTGGTTGGTCTGAGCTTGGAAAAATCACACTTTTGGATCCCAACGTCCAGATTGCACCAATAAGCATGGCCACTAGCCACAGCCGTGTCAGCCAGGAGATTGTGGGAGCTGTAGTACAAAAGATAATGTTTTCAAGCTGGCCGTTGGCTGCTTCTGACTTTAAAAGTACACTTTTGGACTACAACTCCCAGATTACCCTCAAAAGCATGGCCTCTAGCCACAGCCTTGCCAGTTAGGAGATGCTAGGAGTCGTAATCCAAAAGATAATGTTTCCAAGCTGGCTGTTGGGCTACTTTTTAGCTTTATTCCATTCTGTTCCAGGAGTGACTTTTGCAGAGAAGAATGCAGAAATTACCTTCATCAAAAAGTATTCGTGTACTGATGTTCAGCTGAATCCAGGAGAGAATTACCTGATCATGGGAAAAGAAGCCTTGAAAATTGGAGAGGGTGTTAATGCCAGGTAGGCATATTGCCAAGCGTCCTTTCATTTGGATAGGCAGGGGTCTTTCTTCCATTACAGGGATGGGCAATATGCAGCCACCCTTATGTGTGCCCCAGGTCCCTCCCCGTTAAACTAACAATCAGCCCAGATAATATATTTAGCATGTTTGGATGAAAGTGTTTGGATGAAGGTGCTCCCTTCACATGGTAAAAGACGTCTGTTGGTCATAGCATGTGATTCCTTATCTATGTGTTTTGCACTTGGCATTACTTGTTTTGTGGCTGGACTTTGCAAGGCAAGCCCAGGTATAATTTCCAAGTTTGATTGCTGAGGCGGGTGTCTGAGGAAATCCTATTGTAGGAGGAAAAATGGGTGTATTTATAGTTTCTTTCAGGGAATGCTCATTCTGTTTAAAATCTTACCTTGATCCATTCTCCAGGAAATGTGATTCTCATATAAAACAAAAGCTCTCTTTCCTCTGAAAAGGCTTACAAGGGAGTGGGTGGGTGGGAAACCAAAAGTGACTTTTGGCAATCTTTGGCACTGGGGATAAATGCGTGGCCAGACAGAATTGGTTCTTGGGCTCATAGAAGTTACCTACTCCCTGTTCCAGAGCATGGTCACAACGTGCAAAGAACATTTTTTTTCCTCCTCCTCTTCCATCCTGATATCTTGCTATCAGAATTTCCTGTAGTGCTTGGTTTCCTCTTTCTCTCTTCTTTTAAAATATGACACGTATCTTCTTTCTTTATAGATACCAGTATCCTTTAGATGCCTTGACCTGGATTGAGTGGTGGCCATCTGAAGAATTGACTTGTCAGCTCTGCCAAGACTTTGCAGAATCCATGGAAGAATTTGTAGAAGATCTCTTTATTAATGGTTGTTAAACTACCATTGCATTCCTATGGACAGTCAACAGACCGATTTGCCAAAGTTTCCTAGAAAGCGGATTTTCTACCATTCATGCTGACCCTCTGTGGAATTGGTAGCTGCCTCCTGCTTTACACAACAGCATCACTTTTGTTGCCAGGCTAATATTAGAATTCTAACTTTTTTGTATATATTGGTAGACTAGATATAGGGGAAACAAAGACTTTTGGAACTAGAGGAGATGATGGGTAATAAACTAAAGTAGAAGGAACACAAATGTTGTGTGCCTCAAATCAGGAGCCGAGAACCTTTGGGTATGTGGATGTTTGGGCATTCATCTCTCAAAAGACCCAGCCAACATGGCCAATAATAAAGGATAATGGGAATTGTAGTCCAAAACATTGAGGGTGCCCCCATCAAATAATAATGAAAGATTGGCATTTCATGTAAGATATTGGACGGGGAATTTACGGACAGGTAATCAACCAAGACAATGGTGCTCTAAAGAGCAGAAAAAAGAGGAAGGCTGCATTACAGGTGGATTGATACTGGGAAGGAAGCCACGGCCCTGGTTTGCAAGACCTGGAGCCAAGCTGTTGATGATCAAGACTCTCAGAGGTCTCTTATAGAGTCAGCATAAGTCAAAGCTGACTTTAATGGCACATAGCGATTGCACAAAAACAAATCTCTGTTCCATTGGTTATTCCTCCTCACGCAAATAAAGGTTTTCACTTTTGATACCCTGCATTTCATTTTTTTTTGCTAAGGCTAGCTGTTTCTGGAGACATTTGTTTCTGAGCCATTTGTTCTAGTTGTGGGGGAGAGGGGAGAATACCACAAGACTTAGAGCACAACCAGGGATACCTGTATTCCTTGAGAATGCAGAAAAGTAGGGAATGTGATAAAATCATAGAGCTGGAAGAGACCACAAGGGCCATTGAATCCAACCCCCTGCCACGCAGGAATACACCATCAAACCAATCCCGACAGATGGCCCTCCAACCTACAGTCCTCCCTCCACATTGGCAGGTTTGACCTTTGTAAATTTGATTATTTGCTAGTGCATATGCCTCCCCCTGTAATTCTCCTCCTCCCAATCCCATGCATTTTGCCCCAGCATGGAGAACTCGCGCCTAGGCAAAATGGCAGGAAATGGCAGGGGTGGAGGAAGCTTCACATGAACTTTCCTTTCCCCCTCTAGAGCTCCTCCCTTCCCATGCAAAACAGAAAGGAACGGCGGGGAGGGCTCACGTGAGTTCTCCGCAGAGTATGATCTGTTTCCAGTGGGATCTCCTGAACTTAGAAATAATCCCCCATGGGCTGTTTGGTGGTTGACCACCACCCCATTGTGCAGAAAATATATACCAGTGTGGGCTTTGGCCAGGAAACATTGCCTTTCAGGATGATTCCACAATGATTGTCTGACTAAAGATGTGGTGAGTAATTTTCTAGTTGTGACTAACGCAAGACGGGCAGGGGACTGTTGCCAAATATGAGGTGGGTGGATTGTCATCCCCAGACTGACCTTAGCTAGGCCAATGTGCCACAAATAACAAAGTGTAATAGAAATAGAAGGAACGTCCACCCATGGAGGAGGCTGCCTGCTGTAGGCCACGATGAATTGTTTCAGCTCTCTCATCACTCTCTAGTCAAGGTGGGTTTGAGTTCATGTGTATGATTCAATAATCCCCCTGGCACAGATTCTACTGTTACCTCAAAAGGTGGGGGAGCTTGAGGTCTACCAGGGTGCCAGCATCTCCATAAGAAGGTGGGGAATTATAGCTCAAAAGGAGACCTGCGAGAAGGGGGTAACTATGGGAACTTTTCACCAATGAATACCGGTACTAACTGCGAGACATCAGTTGAGAGTCAAAAGAATGTTTTATTGGGGGATTCATAGACACGTGCAAGTATTAACTGCTGTGGCACCATCCCACGGAATCCTGAGATTTCTTTTTGGTGAGGTATTTTAGAGCAATCTGGCAAAGAATTCTAAACATCTCACCGCACTACAAATCCCAGGACTCCATAAGATGGGACCATGGCAGTTAAATTAGCATTAAAGTGCGCTCATTATGTTACCCGACAGAGTCCTCATTCTGGGAGCTGCATATAGTTACCCTGATACCCAGATTTCCAAAAAGTTACTTTTTTGACTGCAGCTCCCGGAAGCTCCCAGCCAGTTGGCTTGGGGAATCTGGAAACTATAATACAAAAAGCAAGTTTTCCCAAGCTCTGCTGATAGTCATCAATAGCCTTTCTCCACACCAGATTATTGATTTAACCATTATAGCAGAGATTGGGAAGCTCTGTTCCACAAATAGCTATTATTCCAGGTCATCTGTCAGGGGCTGCATGCCAATGCTGGGCAGGGTTAAAGTCAGAAACATTTCCCCCCCTGTTTATTTGATTGATACCTTGCCTTTCTCCCAAAATTAGAACTGAAAGTGGTTCACGGCACATTGATTATAAAGGTGCAAATGAAACCATAAAATGTCACAACAGTGAAACACAGTTTAACTCATTTCTCATATTAAAATACAAAGCAATTGAAAGACACTTTCATATGAGAAACGATGCCCATCCATTAAAAAACCCCAGTCAAGGAGCAAAAAGCCACTCTGAAATAAAAGACCTTTTGCTGTTATTGTGTACCTTCATTTTTGACTTATAGGCTATATCACGGGGTTTCACAGCCAAGCGGGGAACTGAACCCTTGTCTCCAGGTTTGTAGCCACCACACTACTGGCAAAAGGACAATGCACACAGGCCCAGTCTGGCTTCTTTTGGAACAGCATTCCACAATCCAAGGGTCTATCCACACAGCACAATCATTCCACTTTCATACCACTGTAACTGCCTTGCTCCCATTCTCTGGAACCCTGGGATTTGTAGCTTGGTGAGAGACTTAGAGGGCTCTAGTGTAGTGATTCTCAAACTTTGGTCTCCAGGTGTTTTGGACTTCGACTCCCAGAGACCCCAGCCAGCTTGGCCAATGGTCAGGCATTCGGGGAACCTAAGACCAAAGTGAAGACCAAAGTGTGAGAACAACTGCTTTAGTGTACTTCCCTGAACCCTTGGACAAAGAATTGTGCTCTTTTTCCGCATACGTAGGAGGAAGCAATATAAGCGGGTGGGTTTTTTTCTCGGCAAGCGTGCCGTTTTCTGCACATAGCAAAAAGGCCACAAGCATAGGTTTTTGCTGCAAAGCTGCGCAGTTAAACTCTTGCACAGTTCTCAAAAAGTGTTCATTTTATGTTGCGCGGGAAACAAGAACAGGTTCCTCCAAAATTCCCAAAACCTGTGGGAACTTTTGGCATGCTTTCCCCCGCTCCCTGCATAAACTTCTTGAAGGGTCAGGAACTCCAAATGCAACCCTGGTTGGGAAATTGCTGGAATTCCATTTCACCCCTGGTGTGGATCAGCGGAGAAAATCCCCTCTTAGACGTTGCCATAAGGTGGCAGGACAGAGAAAAGCATCTATCATATAGATCTCAAGGCCTGGATAAGTTTCCCTTTGGGAGGGGGAAAAATGGTTGACGACACAGCTACCGCTGTTGCCGGCATTTACCAACAGTAGCAACAGCTACCCACCCACCCTTTAGGGAGGAAAAAAATAACTCTAGAATAATGCTATAGTTGCTGATCATGATCTCCACTCCTGCTGGAAAACTTGTCCTCCTGTTAAAGAAATTTTTCCTCCCCACAAATGAGGATAGAAGCCAGTCTACATGCAGCTCTTAGTGTAACCTCCTTGGGGGAAAAAAAAATTAAGAAGAATGAGTAGCGAAAGGAACTCATCGTGTAAGACTATACAAACCTACTAAGAAATACCCCCGCACACACACCCAAGGAATTCAGTGGTGGGCTGACACCCAGGTATGTGTGCCTAGGACTTCAGCCTCCGCTGCACTCTGAGAGTACAGACAAGTTTTTGGTACTTTCCGCAGCTTGACCTATTTCCTCTGGTAAATCCCCTTCAGCCCACCCTTTGATGAGCTCAGATAATAAACTTAACAAAAAAATTTAAAATAAAACAGGATGTGGCTGGCACAGAAATAGAGAGCGCCTGGCTTCCTTTCAAAAGCACGTGGAGGTCTGCAGTTTGGGTGCGTCTGCAAGGAAATAACAGAATTTGGAAATCTTTTTTTTTTTTTACTACAACTCCCAGTTTTCTTCCAGAATATGGGGGATTCTGGGAGCTGTGGTCCAAAAAGCATTTCATCGTTCCGGAGATGAGCTGGAAAGTTGTGAACCCACATGGCTTAGATGAAGTAGAATATGTCATGCTCTCCAGTTTGGTAGGAACGGTTCCAATTAATCCAGTGTCTTTCCCCATTTTCAGCTGCTTTTAAAACGTCCCAGTTTTCTCTCTGCTCCAACTTTCCTCCTTTGTCTTCTGCGTGCTTCAGTTTCCACAAAATGAATTCAAAGTGTAAAAGTAGTTTGTACTCAATTAACTCAGCTGGGGCGGAGGAGAGGAGGCTGGAATCCTGCCCTTCCCAGTAGGCTAAGGCAAAAGCCAACTGCTGTGCCTTTCTCCTAGCTTGCCTATTCTTCCTCATTAATAATTTTTGCCATCTTGACTGTGCTCTGATGTTGCTGGGCCATCTGTTAAAATGTTGGAAAGTATGATAGGACTATCACTCTTATTTGTCTGTACACAAGCTACATGGAGCACATAGCCTTTCTCCGATGCCGTTGCTGCCTCAGACACTCCAGCAGCTACTGCCTAAGGCTGCTGTCTCATGGAATATCTGGCTTGGGAAAGTTAGTTTGGAGGACTACATTTCCCAGAATCCTCCTCCCTCTCCCTTTTAAATGTTGCGTTATATTAAAACATTACATCCCGCTTCATATAAAAGAGTAAAAAGGATTAAACTGACCAAAGTTAAACCACAAAAGAGATTCAAAGAGGTTTAAAAAGTTCAAAACCATGTGTACTTGGTTTAGTTGGTGCACATAAACCAACTAAAAATCCTGGGGTTTGCAGTTTAGGGAGGGGGTGTTTAGAGGGCCTCGGTAAACTACAAACCCCAGAATTCCATAGGAAGTTGAAAGTGGGCTAATAGCACTATAACACTGTAGTGCGGAAATAGCCTAGGAGTCAAAGGTTTTTCATAAAAAGCCACACTGGTGCTGAAATGAAGCTAATGTCAGAAAAACTCAATCCTCCCAGGAGAGGACATTCCACAATTGGGATGCCACAGCGAAGGCCCAAATGGCTCTGGCGGCTAGTGGATTCTGGGAGTTGTAGTCCAAAAACTTAACTCCCCAAACCTCAGGCTGCTAGTGGATTTGGGAACTCGTAGTCTTTAAAAGGAATGTGTTCAAACTCAGGGCAAGAGCAGCACACCACTAAATGCTGTTTACTGGGGAGAAATGGTGGGGAAAGGACTTTTGCCATTTTTTTGAGCTCACAGGCTTTGCAAAAGCACCTGCGCAGCTGCTGTGGGAAGCAGCGTGCTTGGATTAGGAAGACGATTAGCTGGATAGAAAACTGATGTCTGTGTATTTTCAAAATAAGAGAAAAACAGCATTTTGCGTAACAGCAAGATCACTTACTGCACCGACAGCTACACCAAACATCTCCAGCAACTGCATTTGTCAAACCTGGCTGCACGGTTTCGAAGCACTCTCCCCGGCCTCTCTCTCTCTTGCCTGAAATTAAAAAAGCTACAAAGGCATTAGAAGTATTAGCAACTTGTCTCAAGAACACCTGCTGAAAGAGAATCTGATCTTCTGAGCATTATCTCTGAAAATCCCAGAGGCCAGGGTGGAAAAAAAGCCAAACAAAAATGAAATGCTTGCCGTTGGTTTCCTGTTGCTTTGGGTGGATTAGCCAGCAGCTGCGCTCCGAAGGCCTTCTCGGGCCAAATGAGCCAAAATGTTTTCTGTTCCAGATAAGAGAAAGCTTGAAACGATCAAGAAAAGTGAAGCAGATGGTCAAATCTTAGGACGATCATATAAACAAGCTGAGGATTGACCTCTTACTAGGCTGCTGCTTATGTTAGTAGATCGCCAGTTCTTTAACTTCCAGAAAAATATGAACCCTTCCACTTATGAGCTGGTTGCAAACAAAACAGGCTTTGATATCTGCGTGGTCTTTATGACCCACTTGGAGATTCTGGATGAACGGATTTAAGGCTACTTTCTACAGAAATGAAACTTAACTTACAATATTGCTTTTTAAGGACCAGAATTGTTATCCAACATATCTCTGTCAATCCTTCTGCTTTGCATTGCTATATTGTTTCTAGCTGTTGTTATTTGCATTATGGATTGCTTACGTGTCTTTTGTACTTTATGGCAATACATATTTGTTACATCTATAGTTTTATTACTATAGTTGGAGCTGCAACATTTCTAATTTACAAATATATCAATACCTTCCAACTGTCCCGATTTAGCAGGAATAGTCCCAGTTACTTCTCCATCAACTATTTTTCCAGCTGCTTTGAAACTGTCCCAGTTTCTCTCTCCCACCACTTTTCTCCTGTCTTCAGTTTACTTCATTTGCCGCAAACTGAGCCCATTTCCGCACTAGAGTGCTGAGTGTATTATTCCACTTTCACCATCCTATGGAATCCTGGGGTTTGCAGTTTAGAGAAGGCCCTTCCCTAAACTGCAAACCCAGGATTCCATAGGATGGTGAAAGTGGAATAATAGCACTATAACAATCTAGTGTGGAAATGGCCTGAATTTGAAGTGCAAAAATAATTAGCTCTCAATTAACTTAGCAGAGCAGAGAAGAGAGGAAGGGGAGGGACATTGCCTTTCTCACTAGGCTCTGGCAAAAACAAATTGCTGCCATTTCTCCTAGGTTGTTCCTCTGCATTAATAATTTTTGCCCTCTTGATCACGCTCTGGCGTTGCTAGGCCGAGATTCTGTCCCTCCTCTTCTCTCTCCCTGCTTAGCTGAATGCAAACCACTTTTGGAATTTACTATCAATTTGCAGCAACAGAAAGTAAGCTGAGGACCAAGGAGGGAATGTGGGAAGAGGAAAGAGAAACTGGGACATTTTAAAAGCAGCTGAAAAAGTGGGAGGGCAGAAGATTATGTGGGGTATGAGTTGTCTGTTGTTGTTGTGTGGCTTCAAGACCTTTCCGACTTACAGTGACTCTTAGGCAAACCTATCATGGGGTTTTCTGGGGCTGAGTGTGTGTCATGTGCTCAAGATCACCCCGTGGCTTTCCATAGCCGAGCAGGGAACCGACCTCAAACCACTACACCATGCTACATCTAGGCGGTAAAGAGGAAACTGGCATTTGTAACTGTGCATGCATGCCTAGCCACCCGTTCTAGATATACTTTCTTAGAAATGAAAAGAAAGAGCACAGTCCAATCCCTGTCTTACTGGCCCAGGTACGGAGCTCTTTGCTCCTTCTCCCATCACCTTTTGCTCTTTGGTGGCCTTTTAGGGCCTCCTGGGCTATGAAGTTCTCGACTTGGCCCTTGGGTTCCAGCCTCAGCAGCACCGCTGTTCCAACATCCACTGACGTACAGGATAGCAAGTGGGAGAATCTTTCAGGGAGGCACGCATCCTTGCTAAAGAAGCAGCACGTGGCAGCGGTTAGTGCTGGACAGAGCCTTTGGAGACCCAGGCCATTTCTGCACTACACGGTTGTAGTGGTATGATTCCACTTTCAACATCTTGTAGACGCTTGGGGTTTGCAGTTTACGGAGGGGCATTAAGAATTCTCAGCCGGAGAGCTCTTGGGCCTCAGTCAACTACAAACCCCAGAAGTCCACAGGAGGTTGAAAAGGAAATAATAGCACTATAACAAGGTAGGGCGGAAATGATTTGAAGTTCAATTTCTTCCTGTTTGAGCCATCAAACTGGCTGCGGAGAGACAGGGCGGTCATGGTTTGGCTGGCCCCTTTTTTGCACTGAGCTGGGCCTCCCTCACAGGATTGTTGTGAAGATCAAGCAGGAAGGGATGGAGGATCTACACACGTCACCTTCCATCCGTCGGAAGAAAAGTGGGATACAAATGTAATTCTGGTGCGTGTGTCCACATTATGCAATTACAGCACTGCTGTAAGGCCATTTCCACGCTACGCTGTTACAGTGCTGTTATTCCACTTCCCACCTCCTGTGGAATTCTGGGCTTTGTAGTTTCCTGAGGCCCAAGAGCTCTCTGGCTGCGAATACTAAATCCCCCTCCCTCAGCTGCAAACCCCAGGATTCCACAGGGGGTTGAAAGTGGAATAATAGCACTATAACAGGGCAGTGCGGAGATGACCTAAATGCCACGGGTCCTTTCCATAGAATCCTGGGATTTCTAGTTTGCTACTCAAAATCCTGCTAGGTGTGCAGGGGAGGGCTCAGACTCCCAAGTCCCAAGATCCCACCGGCGGGAACGGGGAGAGTTAAGGCGGTATCCACCAGCGACGCGTGTTGGGTGCGGACGGGGAATAAGGTCTCCTCTTCCTCCCCGAGCCGCGGGTCTCTTCTCAAGGGGAAATTCGTCGCCTCGCTCAGCAGTTTCCTGTCCCCACCTCCTCCAGAAACTTTTTCTTGCTCTCTCCCACACCCCCGCCCCGGTTCACGTCGGAAGGGTGACCTTCACAGGGCGGGAGGAAGAGGAGACGGCGGAGAGGCGGCGGAGGGCGCCGCGCCGTCGAAGGATCGCGGCGTGTCGGCGCGCCATCGACGCGCCGCAGGGTCGCCGGTGCAGACGCGGCATGGCCGAAAGGAGCGGCGAAGGCGGCGGCGGCGACCGGCAGAGCGAGGGCCCTCCTTCGTCCCCGCGGGTCGGAGGCAACGGGGTGCAGGCGTCTCCCCCGCCGCTGGGCGCCCGCCGGGCTGCGGCGGAGCCCCCAAACTGCCGCAGCCGCGGCAAGACCCGCCTGCCGGGATCGCTGCAGAGCTGCTGCGCCGCCCGCCCGGCTGGGCTCGCAGGGTGAGAGGAAAGCAAGCGGGAGCGAGAGGAAGGGGGGAGATCTGGGGCGGGAGGGGTCACGTGGCCGCGGGGCTAGGCGGGGAGGGCATGAAGGAAGGAAGGGGTGGGGGAGTCGGGGGGAGGGAGGGGGAGACCCGGGCCTGCGCCCAGCTCCTCCTCTGCGCCAGCGGAGATCCCGGTCACCGCGCCGCTGGGCTTCTCTCGGACCCTTTCCGCGCTACCCCGTTGCAGCGCGGTGATCCCACTTTCCACCTCCAGTGGAATTCTGGGGCTTGTAGTTTCCTGAGGCCAAAGAGCCCTCTGGCTGAGAATTCTCCCTGAACTGCAAAGCCCAGGATTCCAGAGGAGGCTGAAAGTGGAGTCAGGGCACTGTCATGGGATGGGGGGAGGTGGCCTCGGGCACGCTGTCAGCCCCAGAAAAGCCCGTGATGGGTTCCCTTTGGGCCACTTCTGCACTACGCTGGGCCTTTCCGCACTACACTGTTATAGTGCTATTATTCCACTTTCAACTTCCTATGGAATCCTGGGGTTTGCAGTTTAGGGAGAGCATTTTAGAATTCTCCGCCAAAGAGCTCTTTGGCCTCAGGAAACTACAAAGCCCAGAATTCCACAGGATGTTGAAAGTGGAATAAGAGCACTATAACAGTGTAGTGTGGAAAGGCCCACTGGCGGAGTGCTGTGATTCCACTTTCAAGCTCCTGTGGAATTCTGGGGCTTGTAGTTCACCGAGGCCAAAATGCTCTCTGGCTGGGAATTCTCACTACCCCTCCCACTTCTGCGTATTCTATTCCTTGCCTAGGAATGCCCTATGATATTCGTGGGGTCTCCATAGGTCAACAGACAACTTGGAGGCATGTCCTAAAGATGGGTAGGTGGGACGGAAGGAGCTCCGGTGGGTTCATTAAGTAATCCAGAACAAGTAAAAGTGGTAAAAGTTGTTCTTTTTCAATGGTAAGCCACCCTGAGTCCCAACTTTGGGGAAAAAGAGGGGATGTAAATCAATAACATCACCACCGTCATCATCTCCCAGCTAAAGTAACTGGAGTCAGCTTTGGCTAGTTTGGCTTTTGAAAAATGCAGGTTCCAAATGTCCCTTTGCTTTTTCGTCTTTCTCCTTTGCTCCACCCAGGAACCCGATTTGTCAAAGCAGCAAGGAGGACAACCCAGGCAGTGCTGAGGAGGAAAGTTTATTATCAAGCGAAAAGGTACGTCCGTCCTGAATGTGTGACGCTTCCCGTGAAAATCGGGTCTGGATGCATTCATGTAACGTGCCAAGGACTCTTGGTTTCTGCGCGCACGTGCCCACACGTAGGAGGACAGTGCTATTATTTTAAATATAATGATAGAAAGTATATTTGAAAATGTTTCAAAAATGGTCAAAAATGGTTTTGTTGAGTCTGGTGAGTAGAAGCCTAGGCAGGTGCATGATTTACTGTGTATGCAATGCGAGCTTTTTTTTTTTTTTTTTTGGCATGGAAAATGGCAATTTCTGGGCAGAAAACAGCAATTTTTGCATAGAAAATGGCACTTCTGTGCGGGAATAGATTTTTGTGCAGAAAAGGCTGTTTTCTGCGCAAACCCCTGCGCGCACTGTTTGCACGGAATAAGAACCGAATGGTAAATGATCTTCAAAAATGGC
The DNA here is from genome assembly GCA_948472985.1 of Iguana delicatissima. Lineage (NCBI taxonomy): Eukaryota > Metazoa > Chordata > Lepidosauria > Squamata > Iguanidae > Iguana > Iguana delicatissima. The sequence goes on along the minus strand of CAOKZL010000031.1, from coordinate 1,345,791 downwards.
AGATTTTGACAGCTTTCTCACATCAAAAGGGAAAAATGATGAAAATTATTACCTATAAGGACCACATTTGTGAAGATTTACATCCATAAACATTACACATTTACGTATGTGTACCAAAGAAAAGTGGTTCGTTGTGTAATATCCAATTTCCTAGGATCAGCATGACTGCAGCTCTTTGCAGAGTTAGCTGGGAGTAGGTTCTATTTCGTTCGGATCCCACTCAGCTGTGGAAACTCTCTGGGGCAGCTTGGGCAAGTCCCATTCTCTCAGCCCGAAAGGAAGACAAAGGCAAGACCCCTCTGAAAAAATCTTGCTGTGAACACCCCGAGCCAGCATGAGATGATGTTTGGATGTTGGACCAGGATTCCAGGATCTGAATCCCCACTCAACCCTAGAAACGCACTGGGTAACTTTTGGCAAGGGCCACTCTCTCAGCCTCAAGGGAACCATTGAATCATCGAGTTGGAAGAGACCACAAGGACTATTGAGTCCGACTTCTGCCATGCTGGAATACACCATCAAAGCATTCGGGACAGAGGGCCATCTAGCATCTGTTTGAAAACCTCCAAAGGAGGCTCCACCACATGTCCATGCAGCATATTCCACTGTCAAATGCTCTTGCCATCAGGAAAGTCTTTCCAATATTTAGACAGAATCTCTTTTCCTGAAGTTTGAAGCCATTGCTCCATGTCCTAGTCTCTGGAGCAGCAGAAAACAGGCTTGCTCCATCCCCCATATGACATCCCTTCCAATATTTAAACATGGCTATCATGTCACCACTTGACCTTCTGTTACCTAAGCTAAACATTCTAAGCTCCCTAAACTCTCCTCACAAGGCTTAATGGTTTCCAGGCCTTCTACCATTTTGGTCGCCCTCCCCTGGACACATTCCATCTTGTCAATATCCTTCTTAAACTGTGGTGCCCAAAAACTGGACACAGTTTTCCATGTGGGATCTGACCAAAGCAGAATAGAGTGGTACCATCACTTCTCTTGACCTAGATACTATACTCCTATTCATGTAGACCAGAATTGCGTTGGCCTTTTCAGCTGCTGCATCACACTGCTGGCTCATGTTCAGCTTGTGCAAGGTAATGAGAGACCTCCTCTCAAGAAATCTGAAAAGAAAACCTTGAGCCAGGTGATGTGGTATTTGAGTGTTAGACTAGGACTCCAGGAGACTAGGGTTTGAATTTGAATTCAGCCTTGGGAACCCATCTTCCTCTCTCAGTCTCAGAGGAAGACAAGGGTAAACCTTGTTTGAACAAATCTTGCCAAGAAAACCCTGTGATAAGGTTGCCTTTGGGTTGTCATAAGTTACAGTTGACTTAGGCCTGTAACAATAGCAGATGCACAACGTATATACTATACAATAACATATTTTACTTGGTTAATAGCAAAGTAAATTGATTAACTAGCTAGCTAGCTAACTAACTACTGGAACTAAACAAACAAACAAATAACGGCTTGCTTCTCCTTCAAACATCCCACATCTGTGACTATTCAGCCTAATGGCAGGGCCGGCCCCTAATTATGCGTGTTCTTGCTCTGTTGAAAACTGACATTGAGTATCCTCGGCCCGCTGATGTGATCCCAAAATCAGCGAATGCGAGTATGTCAGGGAAAAAGGAAACCTGACACTCTAGCTTTCTACATGCGGTGACCATTTGTTAAAAAACCCAGAGGAGCATAGGGAGCCTCATTTGAAACATCTTTGCGTGTTGCGTTTGCCAAATGCAAATAGTCAAAGATTAGAGAATGCTGATGATAGAAAACCTGTGTTAGATGTCTTCCAGCTAAGCTAAGAAGTTTCTGGCCTTTTTGTCTAAAATGATAGGCAAGCTTGTAAGCAAACTGGAAAATTAACTGTGAGCACTGATAGACAAAGGTAGAAGTGTTCTCGCTGTACGTGTGTATATATGCTTTCTGCTCTCTCTCTTTTTAAAATGAAGCGGATTCAAAATTTATTTTCAGTCCGGTTTCCAAGCAGTGGTTAAGTTCCATACTTTTTCCAGGATAATTTATGACCTCGAAAGCGCACTTAGACCAAGTGCCTCTTTAGCATGGAAGGGGCGGACGCGTAATGTAAGGAAGACCAGTCCGCAATTAAGGTTGTGATAAACAGCCGGCGTTGTGTATTAAATGGAGTGTGTGTGTGTTGCGTGGGAGGCATCGGCTGTAGACTGGAGCGCAGATGAGTTTGCTTTTACTGGAACTGATTAAATGTTTCAAGGAACGATGTTATTTGTTGCCTGTTAAAAGCCACTTTCTTTGAGGCTGTTGTGGATGAGGGGTGCGGGATGATTAACGGCGAAGACGCGCTTTGTTTCCGTAAAATCCCGGGGCCCGCTCAGAATCGAAAGATCAAACTATGGCCATTTCCGCACTACGCTGTTATAGTGCTATTATTCCACTTTCAACCTTGTATGGAATCCTGGGGTTTCCAGTTTAGGAAGGGGCATTTAGACTTCTCCGCCAGAGAGCTCTTTGGTAAACACAAACCCTAGAATTCCACAGGAGGTTGAAAGTGGAATAATAGCACTATAACAGTATAGTGCGGAAGTGGCCTACGACAGTCTGTTGGCTGCAGTATTTGGTTTCTCACGGTGGTTGACCAGATTCCTGATTCCTTGCTCACTGCCTGCCAGCAACGGGTATTCGAAGGTAGATGGCGGAGTTGGGGATCATGGGAGTTGCAGTTGAACGACTTTTGGACCCCCACAATTCAAGGTGAAACAGATACGGATCAGAAAGCCATATCAGTTAAAACATATCAGAAGTTAAAATGTAATTAAGCTGTCAAAGGAATAAAAGGCAACTTGGAAAAAAATATCCAGGGGAGCTACGTCTCCAAGTGCTCTAGGGTGATAGTTTATTTTTAATTTTGGAACAAGCCCAACATGTTTTGGCACAGTACAGACATATTGGCTAGAGACGGTCTCAATACTCATCCAGCAGATCTATGTGTGACGGGAACTATGAATCCGGACAGTTTTACCTGTGAAAGTCCAAGCATGGAGCGGGGATGCTATTGAGCTGAAGCAGCCATCTTTATGAATTTAAAATATAGGATAAAGCAAGGCTAGGATATTAGTACTGAAAAAAAAATAGGGAGGGAGTTTAAATTTAGACCTTTTTAACTTAAAAGAACTTAGCAAAACTGCAAATTTCTTCATGTACACTGTGGGAAAAGATAGTGACTAAAATTATTTTTAATGTAGGAGAAACTGGAACTAACACATTCGTCCCCATAGGCCCAGGGCTTTCAAGTGCTTTGCTCTTTCTATTCCAGATTTGAATCAGTGTGTATATTCAGCCATGTCGGTGCCAAATTAAAATTGCCACCTCTGTTTTTCAGAGAGGCTCTTCACTTTTTGCTTACCAGGCAGGCGGGTACAATACAGGCCTCCGCTGGCTGCGCCTGTTGAATTTGGCCAATGCAGAAGTGGGAAAATTTGGTTTCTCTGTTTTTTTTAAGTAGGTACCCAAATTTTCAAATTCCTTTACACTTAGGATGGAAACAAAAAACCTTTGAGGTTGAAGAAACGTGCATGTGGGCGAAACCAAAACTGTACGGTTTCTCCATCCCTACATACAGCGCTCCGTTTTTGTTTCACGCCCAGCGTAGAAAAGTAAATTTTCATTTTTTCCTAAAGCAAGCTATATGTATGTGTAGGTACCTTCAAGTTACATGTTGACTTAAGGTGGCCCTGTGAATTTCATAGGCTTTTCTTAGGCAAGGAAGACTCAGAGGTGGTTTTGCCGGTTCCTTCCTCCAAAGTATAGCCTAGAGCACTTGGTCTCCCATCCAAGTACTAACCAGGGCTGACCCTGCTTAGGCTTCCAAGTTCAGACAGGATCTGGACCCTTTACGCTATACTGGCCCTCTTTTGGCCAATATGCTTCTGGTCTGAATTCAAGATACTGGTGACCGTGCTTAGCTTCCAAGATCAGATGGGATCTGGTACCTTTAGGGTATATCTTATCTATCTATCTATCTGTCTGCTTACTTATCTATTTATCTTTGCAGCCTAGCAACTTTTGTGATCCTGTTTAGAAAAATTAAAAAGGGGTGTCCCATCTTGATATGGCTTCTTTGGTGGGGTAGGCAATGTAGCCAAAGTACGACAGCGTCAATTTAGTCGTCTTGGCTTCTAGGGAGAGTTCAGGCTTGATTTGCGCTGAAATCCATTTGTTTGTCTTTGTCTGTAAAACTCTTCCCCAGCACCACATTTTGAGCAATTCGATTTTCTTCTTATTAGCTTTCTTCACTGTCCAGCTTCCACAACCATACATAGAAATTGGAAATACGGTGGCACGGGCAAACCCGTCCCTCTTCCCTGCAAGACATACATTGCAACTTAAGGTTGCCAACGTTTTCCCTGGCACTGCTATAACAGCAACCCGACACAAAATTGTTTCTCAGGTCCCACTTTTCCTTGTCGCTCGCTTCTCTCTTTCTCTCACCGAGCCAAGAAAAAGCTGCACTTTCTAACGTTTGATGTGGTCAGAGGAGCTGGAGCGAGGCCATTTTTTTTTTTAAAGAAAGAGTTGGCAGCCTGAGTTGGTGATTTCCCCCCACTCCTGGCTTAACGTCCCTTCGTTTTGAAAATCCACCAACGGTTTATCCAATGAGAATCTTTAAGAAGAGAACCTGAGCTGGTTCGGACCACGGTAACATCACATGTGCACAGTTGGAGTGGTCTGGCCTAGTGGATTGGGCCCAAACTGGTGCCCTCCAGAGGTTTGGATTTCAATTCCTATCAACCCCAAGGGCATGGGAACAATGGGAACTATATTCCAGACTTCAGAAGGGCACTGGGATTTGGGGAAAATTGAAAGAAGGCCTGCGAAAGGAGGGCAAGGGCAGGATCTTTTCACCTATGTATACCAGTACTAACCCTAAAGAGGACTCTAAGTTAAACAAAATATTTTATTTGGATCGACAAACATGAGAAATCAGGCACTCTTAAGAACCGTACAAGGCTATCAGAAAGTGAGGCAGGAAAGGTTAGATCAGTGGTTCTCAACCTGTGGGTCCCCAGATGTTCGTGGACTTCAGCTCCCAGAAGCTCCAGCCACTATGGTCAATGCTCAGGGCTTCTGGGAGCTGAAGTCCACAAACATCTGGGGATCCACAGGTTGAAAACCACTGGGTTAGATAGAGAGAGATTGGGAGGGAAGGGTGATAATGATCAGTCCTGAAGAAAGGGACACAGTGGAGAAACTCAGATAGTGTCTGAGTGGTATGGGAGAACGGCAGTCTGGGGTACTACGTTCTACGTACTACAATCGGCTGGGGTCAAAAGTAGGGTTTTTATACCCTGTTTCACATCCGGAAGGCATGCGATGACAAAGTCGTAATGGCTTTCCCACAGGATTGACAGAGGGGCCCAGAATGGGCTGATTGCTTAACTCCAGGGTGGCAGAACACTGATGGGACTCATGACAGTCTCTTAACGTTCAGTCAGGTAGGGTGTATAGGGAAGATCTCCGTAGGGTAAGATTGCGGGGTGGTCTCTCATTACTCACCAATCTGGGCAGTTCATCTTTCATTGTATTCAAAAAGGCCAAGATCCTGAAGCGGGGAAGGGATTGGCGCAAACCCACCAGCGATGGGTTTTCTGCATAATTCTGTGTAACCTTTCATGAAACCCAAACACGTCTCCGGCCAATGTGACCCTGAACATGTTCTCCACCCAGCGTGGCCCCCGTCATGTTCACCCGTCATTAATTAGTCCAATTTATGAAAGCCGCACACCTAGCTGTGAGGTATGGTAACCTATACACATAAATGTTTCATTATCTGCGCTTTCAAAACTGCTTTTGCTGATCTTCTCCTAAACAGAATCTTGCGGTCGTGTCCACTCGAGAGGAAGAATGCCGGTTTTCCAGGATCGGATGCTCCTACATGGTAACACCGCTATTTGGATCTCTCTGAATGTTCCTCAGGAGGGGGAAATGAATCTTGGAAGGGCTACAGTTGTTCTTGTTATTATTCCATTCATTGCTGCTTTGGCCCAGGGCGAATGAGTTCCGCTTCTTTGCAACCTCGCAGGGTTGTTGTGAGCGTAGAGCGAGCAGGAGAAGAGCTACGGCCACTGCCTTGAATTCCTCGATGGAACGTTTCAGAATATATGTTTGATTTTATGTTAGAAGAACTGGGTCTGTGGGTCAGCCGTACGAAGGAGATAAGCTAAGGAAGTGGAACAAACTAATAGAAACAATTGAAGAAAGGAAAGGGACAAAATTGTAAAAGATACAATTTATACCATTCTCTGCATCAAAGGAAAGGTTTTTTTAAATAAAAATTTACTTTGTTCCCGGGGTGAGTGGGAGAGAAAGAAGGGTCAAAGCAGTATTATATTTATTGCAAAAATTAATTTGTTGGTTGTGGATGGAGCCCTGATTGTTTTGTATTAATTGCTGGGATTTTTTTTATATATATATACAGTCATCCCTCCACATTCGCTAGGGTTAGGGGCACAGGACCCCCATGACAGTGGAAAAACTGTGAATAACTCTAAGGCCTTCCAAACCATATTTAACACACAAAAAAAGCATGATCACCATATTCAACGCGCCGTGGATTCCTTGGAGGCATTAGGGTTCCTTCACAAGGCAGAAGCGAGGGGCTGGTGGGGCTTATGGCCACCCCCACGGCTGCCCTACACCCGTTTTAAGATGGAATAACAAGCCTTGTTTGCAGTTTCTCAGTTCTCATGAGGCTTGCAGTCCCTTTTAAAATGGCATAGGCAGGTGGCAGAGGGGACAGCAAATAATCCGTGAATAATCAAATCCGCAAAAGTGAAACCCGCAAATGTGGAGGGCTGACTGTATATCAGTGTTAAAATGTCATTAGTGTTAATTGCTCCGTCATCATCGTCGTCGTAGAAGTCCTTGAAGGAAAGGAAATATCTTCCTGCCCAAAATCTCATGAAAGCCGTGTGGGATTTGGACGTGGCCGCTCACAGTGGCTGGTATCGGGGATAGGGCAAGAACCAGAGTCAGCTCTGTGTCGGGCTGTTGGTACGTCATTAATTGCCCTGAATTTCCACGCAATGATAATTCTAAGCCTGGCATAGCCAGTCGTATTAATGGCGGCTTGTATCTTCCCAACAGGGGTCCATGGAAGACAGAAAAGTGCACGAGGCAGATGCTGCGGGGCTGCATTTAAAGCTGCTGCTCAAACATGTGAAGGACCTGAAGGCCCAGCTGTGCCCCCCCAGCGATGGGGTGAACACTTGGTTAACAAACGCCAAGGTTTTGGCCAGCGTCTACTTCAACGCGATGCCTCGGAGGCCTTTGGAAGTGGACTTTCTCTCCGGGCTGCCTCCGTATGAGGAGAGGAGCCCCCGGCAAGCCCTCTTAAGGAGCGCACAGGGGGTCTCTTTGTTGGAGAGCAAGCTGCAGGTGTTTGAGAACATCGCCTCCGTGCTGACCAAGGAGATGGCTGCCTCCCGCCAGAGGTTTCTGGCCGTTCGGGGACAGCGGGGCCTTGACCAAGATATGATACGCGGCCTGGAGTTGAAGGTAAACCTTCCCAGGGAATGGATAAAATGAACGGCTCGCTCGGTAGGGACACGTATTTGCTGTTGATTCTTTCATGTCTAAGTTTTGGGATGATCAAGAAACGTCGTTTGGTTTGTTTCTGGACGTTCCAAAATTGGCAGATTTCTCCATAAATTCACTGGAAGGAATAAGTAGTTGACAGTTAAGTTTATGGCCACCGTCTTAAGAAAATAACTCCTTACTTTCCTGTTCTGCAAAAATAGCTAAAATAGTTGTTTTTTAATTACTTTTGAAAAATCTGAAAGCCACAAACCCTGGGTGCAAAACACACAATCTGTTTGTCCACTTCAGTTTCAGTTTCATGAGAGCATGAGGAACAACATGAGATCGGAGACTGGATGCTTTGATAATCTTTACCTCACCTCTGTAACCGGACAAGTGGCTAAAAATTTACAGTAGAGCTTCGAACAGTTACTTTTGAAGTATAGCTCTCCAAATCCCCCAGCTAGCATTGCCAACAGGGTTGAAAAAAGTCATTTTTCAAAGGAAGTTATATTGAACTTCCTAGTTCAAAGGAAGTTATATTGCAAAACGAGTGCAGTTATCCTTTGTTAAGCTATGGTCATAATCAAAGTTGTATCTTAGTTATTAGAAAAAGGAATTAATTGCAAGTAGCATTGACTGGTGGCTTCTCTAGGTCTGGTGATGTTGAGTCCATTCTGGAGTTTAATCTGAACATTGAGCTGTCCAAGGACCTTAAAGTGTTGGAAAATTCTGGCATTCTCTCTCCTCCCCTGCCCCGCCCTAGTTCTAGGACAAATGGGGCTTAGCTAGCATAGGGCTAATTTTCCTTTGCATGTAAAAGCCCTCTGACCACTCACCTACAGTCTGAACTGTTGCTCTGTGTTATTTAAAATGATTGGCTATGGTATCCAGACCATGTATCCAAAAAACACCCTAGAGTCAGTTAATGGGCTTCCATAGAAAAGTATACCTCTCTCTTTCCCCCCTGCTTTGCAATCTTGCTTCTAGCACTTTTCTCTCTGCTATGCTAGCCTCTCCACCAAAAAGTTGGTGAGTTAAGAATAAAGCTACTCTCTTCCCTAATCCTTTTGTTAGTTAGTTAGGATCTACTTTCTCCGATGCATATGTAGTTGTAAACTTTATTAGTAAATCTTTTACGTTTGGAACCTGAAACTGCCTGCCTTGTTTTACTTTCAAGTCAGCCTCCAGTTCAGGGAAGCCACACAAAGATTGGGACATGCTTTTTCTGCAACTCTTCTAAAAGAAGGCTTTAGCTTTCATAGAATTTCCCCAAAGGGCTAACACTCTGGGAAATTTTAACTCCAAAAGAAAGTATATGGGGGATAGTGTTCAGCATTGTGAGGCTTCTAAAATCTGTGCTAAAACCTGGAATGGATTCATTTCACTACTGACATGGAACCATCAACTGCGACTGATTATAGATGACTTGTTGTTTGTGACTAGTTAACTTCCAAGCTTGGAAAATAACCTCTGCTTCCTTTCTCCAAGATTGCTGATCTTCAGCGATGCCTTGCTCAGAAAGATGCAGCCCTCAGCAAGCTGGAGGAGAGACTCCGCTCCTCGGAGCAAGCTTCCTATGATGGTGTCTTTTTGTGGAAGATTACAGATGTCCATCGTAAGTGCTATGAAGCAGTATGTGGAAAGATGTACAGCTTCCAGTCTCCAGGTAAGCATCTGTCTGTAGCCTGTCATTATCGTTTTCCAGCCTCGCTCAACTCCAGATTATTCTGGCCTACCACTCCCATCAGTTCCAGCCAATATGGCTAGTGATCAAGGATCATGGGAGATGTAGGCCAAAACATCTGGAGAGACTGAGAACTGTGTATTTTTTTATGTCAATGGATTTTAAATGCATTAGATTATATTTACATTGTTCAGTTTAAATTGTTAACACAAAACCAAAATAATTTTTAATTTTGTTGCGGCTTCAAGCCAATAATTTGCTTACTGATAAATTTTTGGCCCTGATCCTGCTTCGTGGTAATGCAGCATAAATCACTGCAGGTGGAGTGGCACAGTTCTGCTCCACAACCCCTATATTTCAAGACACCAAATGTGGAACCGAAGGCGCAACACACATGGGCATCCATGCACAAGGACACCGTGTGCGCAGCTGTACTTCCTCAACCGTGAACCGAATGAATCAAGCAAAAATGTCCAAACATTTGTTTGCAGGGGAACTCCTAAGTGTGTAAGACACCAACACGATTCTGGCCGGTTTGTTTTTATTTGGATTCCATCACCCCATGAGCTGCATCAGGTCCTGGGATTGGGAGAAAGATGGGATGTAAAATGAATAAAGAAATAACGATGCTCTCAGAATAGAATCTTATGCGTGTCTAGTCCAAGGCAAATCCGATTAAGTTAAATGGGGCTTAATGGACTACCACACTACACAATTTAGCACTTTGGAATACTATTTTGACTGCCACACCTCCATCCTCAGATTTGTAGTTTCATGAAGTACTATGTGCCAGAGAATTCTAAGTACCTGACCAAACTGCAAATCTCAGGATTCAGTAGGATGCAGCCATGACAATTAAAATAGTTTTAAAATATAGTGATTGTGTAATATGAAAGCGAGCTTACCTTCCTGTTAAATGGGTACAAGATGCTGCTGTAGGAAGAAACACCGCGGATGAGGATAAAATGAACACCTTATCTCTGCATGCTGGAGACAAGAGCTGGAATCTGTTTCTTCTATTTATTTTTCTCTCTAGGTGAACTGTCTTTGGTGAGAGTTTCATCTGGCTCATTTTCTTTCTGTACCTATTGAATTCAGCCTGTGCAAGTTGTTGCTAATTGTGTTTAGATTTTTTTTTTAATTGAAATGTCTCCAAGTTTGCAATTATGTCATTCATTCCGTAGAAAGAATTTGAGATTTAAAAACCTGGGATGTAGGCTATATTTCAGAGGAAGGAACTGGCAAACCCCCCTCTGGGTTTTCCTTGCCTAAGAAAATCCCATGAAAATTCGTAAGTGATAGGCGACTCGAAGGCACATACCCACATATGAGAGGAGGAGCACTTCTGATAGATTAATCCAAAGGAATCTGAGGCTCTGAGGTCAGCGGAGTGGAGAATCTGCTCTGGGTTTCAGTCTGAACTTTAAAAAGGATATCCAAGGTGCTGAAACCTGTCCCCAAAATAGCTTTGGCACCTTGCATACCGTCTTTAGCGTTCAGGCTAAAACCTAGAAGAAATTCCCTGCTGCACAGGCATTGGAGCTCCCATGGGTTTCATCTGTGGGCTTGAGTGGTGTCTTAACTTCAATATTCTCCCTGTTTCCCAGCTTTCTACACTTCCAGGTATGGTTACAAGCTATGCATGAGGATTTACCTGAACGGGGAAGGGAGGGGCAAAGGATCACATGCTTCGCTCTTTCTTGTGCTGCTCAGAGGGGACTACGACGCCTTGCTCCAGTGGCCTTTTGCACACAAGGTAAAGCCCATGTGTTTCTTGCAATTTTATCTGCATAGCCTCAGTTGCTTCTTTACAGCAGAGTAGCCTGCGTCTGGGTACAGCATTTTTGGACCACAGACAGTCTTGCTGCTGTCCCTCTGGAACCCCTTCGCCTTAGCTTGGTGTGGCTCTATGCCCAACCTTACAGTGGACAGTCCTCTATTTTCAAAGGTTGGCAGAGGACAGTCCTCTGTTTTGAAGTTGTTCTGGCTTCAAAGTTGTTCTGGCTGCTCCAAGTCTGCTTTTGAAAAAAATGAGCGCCCCAAGAAAGGAGGCTGAGGTTCTTCAAATTGTCCATCTGCAATGAACAGACTGACATCTTCTGCTGTCTATGGGGCCGCAAATCTGCACAGGGTTTTAGTTCGGGGTCTTTCCACACTACACTGTTACAGTGCTATTATTCCACTTTCAACACCCTGTGGAATCCTGGGGTTTGCCGTTTAGGGAGGGGCCTTTAGAATTCTCAACCAGAGAGCTCTTTGGCCTCAGGAAACTACAAACCCCAAAATTCCACAGGAGGCTGAAAGTGGAATAATAGCACTATTACAGCGTAGGGTGGAAAGGCCCTCAAACTTTAAAGGTGATGAGTTTCAGCACTTTGGATACCTCCTTTAAAGTTTGGACCAAAACCTGGAGCAGCGTTACCATCCTACTAATGGGGAAATCACCTACCACTCCTAAGCATGTGGGTCACTTGATGAGACTCTGCACCACCATGGGGTATAGTATCTATTTCTCTTTAAATGATTTTCTGGCCAAATCCACTCCCAACCCACCCCAGAGTCACTCAGCCCCTGCTGAACCCCCACAAAGCAAAACAGAGCCCCAAATTGGCCAAAATAGCAGCTGGAAGTGATGTGACTTCACTTTTGGTGTGCCGAAGCATGAAGCTGCAGCCTGAAACCCCAGCCCGTTTTCTGTTGCTTATGGAGATAAAAACATTTTGAACAAGAGTGGCCGCTTGGCCTGTCTGTAATCTGTGGAAAAGGCTGGAAATGGATTTAGCTGTTAAAATGTTTTGCTCTGAGAGCTTTCTGAATCTCTCCATCTCTCATTGTTTTTCCATCTGGTGACCTTGAGATGTGGGGACGGCAGCTTTTGCTTATGGAACAAGCACCTGCCGTTGCAATGCATTTTTTTTATTAATGTGGCATGAGAGCTACAACACACACGCTGGGAAAAATTAGGGTTTTTGGATCGCAGGTCTCAGAGTCCTCGAGCCAGCTTGAGTAGTGGCTGGGACTTGTAGTTCACTTTTTTCAAGCATTGAACCAATGAGTATTTTGATTTTGATTTGAAACCTGACCTATTCCGATTGCCATCTTCTCTGATGTTCCCAGGTCACATTTATGCTGCTCAGTCAAAACAACACAGAACATCTTGTTAATATGATCCACCCAGATCCAGCATCTCCTTCATTCCAGAGGCCCATGGAAGATATGAATGAAGCCAGCGGCTTTCCAAAGTTCGTTCCTTTGGCTAAGTTACAGTCGCCGAAATATGCCTATATAAAAGAGGGCACCATGTTCCTCCGGTGCATCACACAAGCAAGTCCGTGACTCTTGCCTCTGGTGTTTTAAGGCTATGTGGTTGAGAACAGACTGAAAGATCAGGACTGTCTCAAGTGGCAGAGCTTGGCTAGGAATCACGATCAAGACCCATTAGCTTTACAAAAGACCTGCTGTTGGCTGAGATGAAGACGGCGGTTCGCTGAAATGGATCATAAGAACAGCCAGAGGTCTTGGGATCTCGGGATCGTGTCTGTTAGAGGCGCTGTCATGACCAGTGCATGCACTTCCACAATCGACCATAACAATGCATGAGTGGGAAAGCTAATTTGCTGCTCCAGCAGGGCTCCTTTGCCTTTGCAATTGGGCTGATTTGCATCACGCAGCCATTACTCGCATTGCTACAGTATGAAACCATCTGTTTCGGTTGGAAAGCTTGTTCCCCCAGCTTCCTGCCTCTTATCTCTGTCTGTGTGTCATGAGTTAAGTTTCTAGTCCAGTGTGTGGTGGAGGAAAGCTGTGTTTCTCGTTTTTGTTGCTTCCCTTAAAGGTTCCTTCCTCTCAAAAGAGAGTAAACAGCTTGCACTGCATGGTGACAAAAGTGCCTGTTTTTTGTTCGTTCTTGCAAATGTGAATGCAATGCTACAAAGGTGAGCGAGGAGAAGACGGTCATGTTACATTTTTGCTGGGGTTGTGCTGTCTAGTTCTAGGGTAAAGAGAGTGCAGATTATGGACTGCGTGTTGCCCCCAGCCTCTTTTGGGGAGGGTTCAAGTTCCCTGACTCCCTCAAGCTTTTGGAATCCATAAAAATTGGGTGTGTATGCAAAAAAAAAATAAAAAAAAAATGCCCTGAATTGACCCCAAACATTGCCAAAGGATGGCAGTTTGTCTTCTAACATCCTCCCCGATTTCCAGCCCAGCCTCTTCCCCTCCCAGGCTACAGAAACTGTCCAAAGCTCAGGAAATGGAGACCCAGATTTCAATTTTGACTGCTTTTTGACCCAAGTGGCCCTGGCCTCCCACCTCAATTCACTTAATTGTTCTGCTAAATGGAGAGGGGGGCCTAGAAAGAAAGGGGACCATTTCTCCCGCAATTCCTTCCCTCTTGAGATGCCCCGTTGCAATGGGGAGTGAAGTTATGATGCATCCACTCCTGGGCCGGCCACAGCTCAGCCACTTCCCCAACTTTCTTCTGCTGGATTTTTGGCTGGATAATTTGGAGAGCACCAAGGGCTTTTGGTGTCTCTTGGGGCTGGTAGGCCTCCCTTTCCTCACTCATGTGCCAAATAAATGAACTCCGCCTTGAGTTGCAGTATTTCGATGCCACTCTCTTCAAACTAGGAGCCAACCTCGGCCAGACTAACCCTGGTTTCCAGATGCTATTTGTCTGCCGAGTTGTTGTTGCTTAGAACAGTGTTGCTACAATGATCTTTGTTGGCTCTCAAAGTCACATTGGTGTTGTGGCTTCTGCATTTGACGGTTGTATCGTTTTAAATGTGTGTTAATTCTGGGTGGTTTTTTTCTTCTTCTCAAGTTGGCCGCTGTAACTGTGAAGAAAAACTGGGTCTGTACATGAATTAAAGCAAGAAAGATAGACGTGGAGCTTGACTTTGCAGAGTCCGTACTTTTTTATTTAGAGAAACCCTATTGAGGGGTGGGCAATGAGAAAAACGGTGTGGCAATTTCGCCCTGGCCGTTTCCGCCGTACGCTGTTCTAATGCTATTGTTCCACTTTCAACATCCTATGGAATCCCAGGATTTGCAGTTTAGAGAGGGGCCTTTAGAATACTCAGCCAGAGAGCTCTTTGGCCTCGGTAAACTACAAACCCCAGAATTCCACTGGAGCTTGAAAATGGAATAATAGTACCATAACAGTGTGGTGTGGAAATGGCCTTGGCGTCTAAAGTGCCATTGTGGAAAAGCCTGCAAGGATAGCTTCAGAAGCCCTAAACAGACAAAAATGAAAACCAAGAATGGATTACAGTTTTGGACAAATGCATGCTAGAAAGGACAGTCTCCTTTTCACAAACGCCTGGTTGGTGGTAGCTATCGGAACATCCTGGTTAAATGACCCTGGATCTAACACGAACCACTGTTTTGGGGCCATCAGATGCCTTGCGGTGTGCTAATCCCCTCGGCTCCAGAAGAGGAAGTCATCATTCCTCTGCTTTTGAAGGATTGGCAAAGCCTGCTGACTTGAGAAGGCCCATGCCAGGCCCATCTGGAACGCATTGTATGACGATACATTCCACGCGTCCGCTTTCGTTTCTGGCACTCGACGTCCTTGGGACTACTTGACAACATATTTGCTTGGGAGAATTCGGTTTTCACAACCGAGATGCATAGGATGAGTACGGTACTGGCATGGCTGTTTGGAGGTTTCCGTGCTGAGAGTGAAACGGGGAGTCTAGGACTTGGAAAGTCAAGGACAGAATCTGATGGTGCCTGCAGAAAAGTCACACCTCCTGGATTGGGAATAGAGCCTGATGCACATGGAAGACAGCTAGTGGTGTCTTTAGGAAAGGGCTTTGGGGTGGAGACGTGTCCAAAAATGCAGTGGCAGGGCTAGTTTGCTACACTTTATAGTAAACAGAGGCCATTCCGCACTACACTGTTATAGCACTACTATTCCATTTTCAACTTCCTGTGGAATCCTGGGGTTTGTAGTTTATGGAGCTCAATGAGCTCTTGGGCTGAGAATTCTAAAAGCCCCTCCCTACACTCCAAACCCCAGGATTCCATAGGTCGTTGAACAGTAGTGTAGGAACATGGGGGTCGGAGAGGCAATTTGCCCCGGGCGGCAATGTTTCTGGAGTGTCCTGGCCTGTAGCCACGCCCCTGCATGCCCTGGCCACGCCCCCATGCAACACAGCCACGCCCCTCATGCTGTAGCTCCGCCCCCTCCCCACACTCCAAGCGCTGCCACTGATGTTGAAAATGGAGCGATAGCACTATAACAGTCTAGTGAGGAAATGGCCAAAGTAACACTGTCAAGCCCTAAAGCAGAGATTGCAATCATGGAGCTCTCCGGGTGTTGCTGGATTGTATCTCCAAGCACTTCTCCTTGTTGGCTACGCTGGCTAGGGCTGATGAGACTCGCAGTCCAACACCATCTGCACGGCTGCCTGACTCCAACCCCTAAGTCTGAAATTACCGAAGTAAACCACTATAGTTTTTCTTTTCCTTCCTTTGTTTTTTCCCCCTCTTTTGGTCTTTGTTCTGTACTGTATAGATTGGTTTGATTGTTGGCTGCCTGATCGTTATTTGTTTCTTGTTTCAATGTTTGTTAGTATTTCATAGAAACAAATGTATATCTAAAAGAGAGAGGCACTGTAAGTCGAGGCCAACTTGATGGCAAATAGCAACAGCAATGAATTTAAAGGTGTGCCAATCCCCTCGTGGTAGCCTTAGGGCTGAAGGCACACAACAGCAAACAATGCTGGGTAAGGATGATGGGAGCTGTAGTCTAACAACATGTTGGAGGGCTGCAGAAGCCCCTGACCCGATGTAATGGCTTTGAGTTGTGACAATTTCTGTCCATCGGGGGCCTTGAATCTTTCCAACGTGACCCCAAAGGATGAATGAAACAGCATCTGACTCTTAATTAGATTGACCCAGACACTCGGAAAGGGCAGCAAAAATGACATTAATTGCACCGTGTTTATTTATAACCGGATGAAGTCATGACTCATGGGTGCTCTGTTATAACTGATGGTATTCACGGACTTTTGTAGTGTGCCTTCTTGGTTGGAAACCTTTTCAAAAGATGTCCAGGGCCTGTGGCAGTGGGCAGTCATACCCTCCAACTATCCCAGTTTGGCAAGGATGGCCCAATTAATAGTGATGTATTTAAGTCGTTTACTCCAAGTCTCAAGTCTCTACCTTCAAGTCTCAGTCAAGTCACAAGCCCTTGAAGATACTTTCAAGTCAAGTCTTAAGTCTGGGAGCCTACTTTTTACCCCAACTTATATTCCAGAATTTCTGGACAGAGTCAGATAAAGTCAGTTTTAATAATTTAAGCAGAGGCAGACCCCCACATTTGCGATTTTGCCACCTGCGGCTTCGGAAGTGAGGAATAAGATCCTTCTTACTTCCCATTTCTGAAGCTTCAAAAGTTTTAGAAGGAAGGGTCCTTCCTCCTCAAGCCTGCTGCCTAACACATTTGCTGTTCCCTTCTTAGAAATGCACCCTGCGGGCGAGTCTTGTCTTCTACTCTTAGGGAATGTTCTAGAAGGCTCCTCCGATTTGCAGCAAGGACAGACTGCTGAGCAGGCCTCAAGCCCACCTCAAACCCATTGCCTGACCCATTTCTTTGAGAAATGCACCCACACTTTGGACTTGAGACAGATTATCGTGTGACCAGTAGGCAAAAAGAGATGGAAGCGCTGTTCAAAGTTGTAAGGTTTCTGGACGAATGTATTATGTTACTGAACCAAGGCCAGCAAGTCAATCGCTAAAAATATACAAGTCTCAAGTCGAGTCAGTGCATCAAGTCCGAATTGAGCCACCGAAGCGACTTAAGTCCAACTTGAGTGTGGGTAAACTGACTTGAGTCTGCATCACTTTCAATTAATCCTCTCGTCCCACTTTTGCTACTTTTCAAACGTCCCAGTTTCTCTCTCCTTCTCCCACTTTCCCACTTTAGTCTCCTTCAGTTGCTGCAAATGCAAAAGTAGCTAGCCTTCAGGTAACTCAGCACTGGGGTGAAGAGAAAGGGAAGAATCTTGCTGTTCCCTGTAGACCAGTGTTCTCAACCTGTGGGTCCCCAGATGTTTGTGGACTTCAGCTCCCAGAAGCCCTGAGCATTGACCATAGTGGCTGGGGCTTCTGGGAGCTGAAGTCCATGAACATCTGGGGACCCACAGGTTGAGAACCACTGCTGTAGACTCAGGGAGATGCAAACTGCTACAACCTCTCCTAGTTTCTGCATTCTTCCCCATTAATGACTTTTGCCATCGCGGCCAGACTCTGATGCCTCACGGGTCCTGGATTTCAAACATGAAGTACTGGAGGCTATGCAGGGTCCAGTTCACTGGAAAGGTAGGCACTGGACTTTTCAGATGAACCTTCAGAGTAAGGCATTTGGAAGGAGGTGGCTGGAAATTTAGGGCAGAGGTGGCCAAAATGGTAGGTCTGGATCTACTAGCAGATTTCTGGCTAATTTGCAATAGATTGGTAAGGATTTCTGACTCCTAGGACCTTTCCACACTACATAACTATTGCACTATGATTCCACTTTAATTACCATGGTGCCTCCTATGGAATCCTGCGGTTTGTAGTCTCAGGAGGTACTGGAGCCCTTTGGCTAAGACTGCTAAATATTCTTCCCTAAACTGCAAAACCCATGATTCTACAAAACAGAATCATGGCAGTTAAAGTGGAATCATAGTGCAATAGTTATATAGTGTGGAAAGGCCCCCGGTCTCTTAAGAACAATAGCAGCAAAATAAACTCCAGAATCATACTTACAAAATCAGGAAAGTGTGGGGTATCAGATTTGCCTAGGCTCAAAATTCTTTAAATATTTTGCTGAGCTTGAAAAAATTACTGTTTTAGTCTATGACTCCTGGAAACCTTCTTCCTAAAGTTTGGGTGGAATTTCTGTTCCTGAAGTTTGCCACCATTGCTCCGTGTCCTAGTCTCTGGAGCAGCAGAAAACAAGCTTGCTCCATTCTCCATATGACATCCCTTCAAAGATTTAAACATGGCTATCATGTCACCTCTTGACCTTCTGTTCTCCAAGCTAAACATACCGAGCTTCCATATCCTTCCAGAAATGTGGTGTCCAGAACTGGACACAGTATTCTAGGTGGGGTCTCACCAAAGCAGTGGATGGCTTGAGAACCTGAGCCGAGCTTCATGTAGCTATTGCTTCCGGGAGATCGTGAGCTGTTGCGTAAAATAAAAATTGATTGATCCCAATGACTTATTGATCAGCTAGAGCAATGTGCGAGACCTTTTCAAAAAGGTGATGGAGCAGTCACAAGCCATATCTTTTGTGAATTGGATGTCCCAAAGAGGGGAGGAATCGCAACATATTGGTGGAGTGAGGATGGACTGGCAACCGAGATAATTTGTTCTGTGCGTCTGTGTGTGATGTGAATTCCTGCAGATTTATTTTTTTCTCAGTGTTTGCTGTTTGTACTGTCCTGCCCTTGAGTCATTTCCCTTCACGAAACTCCAAACCCCAGGATTCCAAAGGAGGCTGGAAGTGGCATAATAGCACTATAACAGTATAGCGCAGAAAGTATGAAGACCCTAGCTTCTCCCTGTGACTTGTCTCCAGCAAGTTAATATCGAAAAGATATACTGCTTCTAACAATGGAGGCTCCACTTTTTAGTTTGCACGGCTGGCCGCCTTCGAAAGAGTTGGCCAGCAAAACAACACAAGCCAGTCCAGAACTTGGCCGAGGGATGCTGGGAGTTGTAGTGCAAAAAGACGACGAGGAGGCAGGAGAAGAGCGTGCCTGTCCCGGGGATGCCTCGTCCCCCGGGGGTTGAAACCCGCAGATAGCCTGCTCCTAACCATGGAGGCTCGACGCCCCCACTGCCTCGCCTTTGCAAGGGCGCCCCTTTCCTCGCCTGCTGCGGACTCCCAAACTTTTCCCCAAACTTTTTGGGGAGCGGGGAGGATCCTCCTTTTCCTCCCAGGGCAAAACACCCCCTACCCCAGCCTCCGATCAGACTGGGAGGGCAGGATGAGGCCCTGGCCGGGGCGGAGCCGGGGGGAGGCGGGACAATTACATAAGCAAAACGTAAATAATTCGCGGGAAAATAGAGTTGCAAAGGCAGGGAAGGGGGGAGAGAGAAAAGATGGCGCCTGGGTCCATCCTCAGCATCTTTGCTTGCTTGCACCCGCCTCGATCGGGGGAGGCACCTTTATAAGGCGGGACAGCAGCCATGGGAGACGCGGTTTGAGCCCTCGGCTTGGAAGACACCCACCCACGCGAGATCCCCCCCGCATCTGGATTCTTCTTCACTCCGGGCACTTTCCCCCCTGCTGCTCTCTCTCTGTCTCTCTCAGTTCCCCCAAGACTGGAGGGCGAGGCAGTGAAAAGAAGGGGCATCTGGAGCAAACAGGTAAAGCGGGCGCGGGCATTTCTGGGGTGTGTGGGGGGCCCCACGGGAGATCGCGTGGGGGGCGTCAAATCCCTGAAAAGGCGAGCCGGTCCGCAGGGCAACTTGCTTGGCACATGTTCTCCTCTCTGAAGGAGAGCATTCTCCTTTTTTTAATTCGTTATTTTTTAAAAAACTTTATCTTAAGTTTTTAAAGCGCTCTTGATTTGCTCGGTGGGGGGTGTGCAGGGGCTTAAAAGGGATCGAGGCAACGTGGTGACAGGTTTTTTTTTTTAAAGTGCAATCCTGAGGACGTTTACTCGGGTGTAAGTAAGCGCCTCTGTTGAACTGGCTGAAACATCTTTCAACGGGCTTTCCTAAGAGGGGATCGCGACCTTCCTACGCGCCAGCAAGGCTCCTAGCAGGCTCGATTTACTCCTGAGTAAGCACGTTGCAAGTTGCAAGCGGGGGTCAGGCCCGTGTTCCCCTCTTCCACCCCTTCCCCGTCTGGGATGGCCAGTTCGTTGCAACCTTGCAAGGTGAGTTGCAAACTTGCAAAGGCTCCCTCCTTGCGAGGAAGCCGGCTGACTTCGGAGTCAAACCGGAGTCGACCGGGGCTGCGAAGAAGGGAGAAAAATCCGGAGGTAGCCTTTCAAAACTGAAAGCAGGGAGGAGGTGGGGAGTCAGAAAACTCCCAGATACGTTAAACTAACGTTTGCAAAGGGGCGGAGAACATTTGGTGCGTTTGCAGCGACGCTGACAGTTGCTTTGGCCTCTTTTTTTTTTTTTTTCCCGCTCGCTTGAAATTTGGGAATACATCCCATCCTTTCCTACGAAGAAGGGCAGGGTGAGAAACGCGCCCTTCCTTTGAAGCTGCGAAGAAAACTCGCTCCCCTCCGTGCGTTACTCTGTAACTCAACCGCATCCTCTTTCCTTTTCTGCTCGCTGGAGGGAGAGAGGTTTCCTCCTTTCGGTTTGACTAGAAGGCAGTTTGCGAGTTCTTCGCACCCCACCCCTCTCCAACCTGGCCTAAAATGGATTTTTTTTTCAAAAAAAAAAGTGCAGGGGGATTTTTTAATTTTTGAATCAGCCAATCAGAACAGGGAGAGGGGACCAGCTCTTAAAACAGTTGCATGCTGGAGATTTAATAATAATAATAGGAACATGTCATCTTGCAAGGGGATCTAGCAAGTGGCAAGCTGGAAAGTGTTGAAAGGAGGGTGATCAAAATGGTAAAAAGCCTGGAAACCATGCCCGATAGGGAGCAGGATATGTTTAGCCTGGAGAAAGGGGACATGATAGCCCTATTTAATTATTTGAAACAATGTTATGTTGAAGATGGAGCAAGCTTGTTTTCTGCTGCTCCGGAGACGAGGACACGGAGCAACGGCTTCAGACTCCAGGAAAAGAGATTCCACCTAAACATTAGGAAGAATTTCCTGACAGTAAGAGCTGCTGGAAAGTGGAATACATTCCTTTGGAGTGGGATGGAGGCTCCTTCTTTGGAGGTTTTTAAACAGAGTCGGGATGGCCCTTTGTTGAAAGTGCTTTGATGGTGTATTCCGGCATGGCAGAATGGGCCTGGACTGGATGGCCCTTGGGGTCTTTTCCCTTGGGGATCTGTGAGTCTATGGCCATTTCTGCACTATACTCTTATAGTGCTATTATTCCGCTTTCAACATCTTGTGGAATCTTGGGGTTTGTAGTTTAGGGAGGGGACTTTAGAATTCTCAGCCAGATAGCTGTTGGACCTCAGTAAACTACAAATCCCAGAATTCCACTGGGTATTGAAAGTGGAATAATAGCACTATAACAGTGTAGGACAGAAATGGCCTATTATTCTATATTGTCCAAACATACTTCGCTCATTTATAAATTTTTGGATAGTGTGCGAATCACACATAGTCCAAAACTCCAGTCAGTAACATCTGGTAGACTGTGAAACTGTAAGATAAAGGCCAAGGTCTTACATCACCGTCTGTATTTCATAACTTTATAAATCCCAGAAATGCAATGAAACCTGGTTGGGGAACTGAGAAGCTGCATGTCTGGACTTGGGCAAGAGTGTGCCAATGCTTGTTGGGCATTTCTGATGCACATCAGGTACTTTTGATATGCATCATATGCACCTGTAGTGCTCGGCATTTTCTTACCGGTGTTCAGATGCTCACTGGGGAATATCCCAATGTGGTGGGTGCCCACTACACATCAGGGCTGGGGTGCATCAGTTGCTTCACCATTGCAGAACACTATAATATCATTAGAGCCCCTAGGTGAATACGGATGTTGCAAACTATGGGAGTTAGGGGTGTAAAAGTGGGAAAACCACAAATAAAAATAATTGTGAATGGTATTTTTTTAAAACCTGAAAAGTTTTCTCCAGTGTGATTCTACGGTCAGCTTCTGGGACAACTGGGCCGTAGAGTCACCATGGAGGACCTAGCAATGCCTAGAGAAGTGCTCTCTCTAGGAATCTCTAGGTCCAGTGGGATTCTATGGTACATTCCTGGCAGAAAGTGGACCGTAGAGATTCCTAGAGAGAACATATGGAAGGAGCAAGTAAAGTAATTGACAGAGGAATTCCTTCCTAATACGGATTTCTTATTCCTTTGATCGGAAAAATATGTCCCCATTCACACAGAGCCCAGAGAATTAGATCTTGACATTGTTGCCCGTTTGTTTGTTTATTTATAGCCCGCTTTGCTCCTAGCTTAGGAGGCAAAGCAGCTTACAATAATTTATAACAAAATTCAGCTGATTTTTTAAAGACAAGTTTAAAAACAAATACGCAGTTTTGTAAAAAAAGGAAACAAACAGTTTAAGGCACATTTAAGACGTCATTTTAAATGACGGAAGATTGAAAGTGATGGGCTGGGTTTTTTTAAACGCCCTTCTGCCACATTATTTATGAATCAAAGGCCCGCTTAAATAAAAGGGTCTTGGTTTGCTGGGAGAAAAAATTGCCAAGAGCAGGCCGACTGAACCTCCTGTGGAAGGAAGTCCCACACCCTGGGACAGCCCAATAGGCTGCTCTATATAGAATTGGAAGGGGCGTCATCTTGTTCTAGACCTCAGGCCACAAAGCATCTTCGATTGACTCTCAGATACAAGCTGAGTTCTAGGTCTCGATTTTGTTGGTGAATTCCCAACGGAGCCCTTGGGGAGTCAACACCCAGGTAAATTCCATTGTTTCAATACGATCCAGGCGCAAATGGCCACAGGCAGGCCTGAGAGCTGCATGCCCGCACATTGTGCAATGCCAGGATTTGGACTGGCCTTCAGACGAGCGACCTTCTTTTGTTGGCTCAGCTGATCTTGCAGCCTTTCCGAGTCCACAGCCTGTACCTGGTGCAGAGCCAGCTGACGGGGAGGTAAAAATAGATCTTGGTGGACCGTCCCTGCTGTTGGCTGGCGGGCCCCCTCGGTTGCTCTTTGGACTGAAAGACCTCAGAATGGGGCTGGTGAAATGATGAAATCCTGGCTGTTAAGGAGGCAGCCAGGAGGCTGGCTGTCTCCTTAACCCATGTCCTGATGTAACGTCCAGGAGTAGGAACCACCAAGCCTGTTTGGTCCTCAAGGGAGTTCAGTGCAATCCACGGAACCTGCGCTGACTGCCGCCAGCTCCATTCCAAAAGAAAAATCTTATGCAAGGTTCTGTTTCTATGCAAATATACTGTTTGTTTGGGTTTTTTTGTGTGTGTGTGGTTGTGGTGGGATCCATCACTCTAAAACAGCAAAAAAAGTCTCATTAGTTTAAAAAAAAATTACAGAGGCCCTCCACTTCCACAAGGGTTCAGGGTGCAGAATCCTAATGAAAGTGGAAAAACTGTGAATAACTCTCCTCGCGATCCATTTCCCATTCCCTCCTGGGATTCTCCCTCCCATTTCCTTGCATTTTGCATGCCGGAGTCAGAGGAATGTGGAGGGAGCTCTGGAAGGGAGAAGGAAGGCTAGCATGTGCCTCCCTCTCGATTCCCTTACCCTTTGGCTTGGAGCAAGTTCTCAGTGCCGGGGCCACAGGCAAAGGAAGGGGAAGGAGAGGGAAGAAGGATGGTGTGTGCATGTCTCTCCCCTCCCCCAATTTCCTTGCCTTTTGCGCTTGCCTTCCTTCTCTGCACCCAGTAAAATACAAGGGAATGAGAGGAGGAACATGGGGGACGGAGGCATGTGTGTGCCACACATGTAATCAAATTCGCAAAGATCAAACCTGCAAATGCGGAGGGAGGACTATACCTGTGGCCAGTGCTGCATGATGACACCAAACTGGGAGGGTAGCTAATACCCAAGAGGACAGGATCAGATTTACCTATGTATGTATGGCATTTATGCGCTGCCTTTTCTCCTAAGATGGGACCCAAGGTAAAAAAAAAATTAAAAGCATCTAAACAATTAAAACGTTGAAAGACATATACAATTGTACAAGAACAAGTAGATTTTTACAGACAGCGAAAAATAAGCAAAAGGGTCTCCAGCTCACCCGTTGAAGACCTGCTTAAAAAAGAAATGTCTTTACCGGCCTACGAAAAGAGAGCAGGGAGGGGGCCAGCCTAGCCTCCCATGGAAGAGCGTCCCATGGGGTGGGAGCAGCTCTCTCCTGTGTCTCTACGAGGCGAGCCAGGGATGACGGTGGGACCAAGAGTATTCCCATCAGTAAATGGCCTTGATAAATATTGGAAAGCTGTGCCAAAACTAACAAACTGAATTTCAACAGGGGATAAAGGTGAGAGACGACATTCAGGCAGGAGAAACGAAATGCACGGCTATAGGATGGGCGACTCTTGATAACAGGACATGTGAAAAGGATCTAGGGTTCTTAATAGCCCCTGGGCTGAGCATGAGCCAGCTGGGTCACACCGTGTCCAAAAGAGCCAATGTGATTCTTGGTTGCACTGATAGGAGTGCAGTGTCCATATCAAGGGAAGTCATAGGGTTACTCTGGTCAGAACTTGGCTGGAATCCTGTGTCCAGTTCTGGGCACCGCAGTTAAGAAAGGATTTTGACACGGTGGAACACGTCCGGAGGAGGGTGACCAAAATGGTGGAAGGCCTGGAAACCAAGCCTGAGGAGCAATTTAGGGAGCTGGATATGTTTATAGCTTGGAGAAACGACTGAGAAGTGATCTGATAGCCGTGTTTAGATACCCGAAGGGATGTCATGGAGAAGAGATAGGAAGCTTCTTTTCTGCTGTTCCAGAGACTCGAAGATGAATTGGTGGATTCAAACAACAGGAGAAGACATTCTACCCAAGCATTAAGACCATCTTTTTTATATATAAAACTTTATTTTATTAAGCACAGACAAAACACGAAAAAGAGCAAAACAAATGCATACAATCTACACTAACTTAAAATCAAAACACAAATTAAAACACAAACTATCAATGCAAACAGTTCTAGTAATACTAACAATCCACATTAAAAAAGCACACAACTGCAACTACAAAACTACATTACCACAAATAACTAAAAACAAAAGTTGATTCCTGCCTCGTTGCATACAGTCCGCTATACTTAAAACACTTACACTTAAGTATTAAATTCAACCTTAGAAAAAATTAATAGTTACTAGGGATCACATATCATTTAAACACTTATCACTTATTGTTTATCATCTATCGTTATGATTATATACCTAGTTATCTTATTTGATTTCTTATCCACTTATATATAATCTAATTAGTTAACAAGTTAAATCACTATTAACCTATGTATAATTTTTATATTCTAATTTATATTTGATTCCAATAATATTAGCCTATAAGAGTAATCCTGCAACTAAATAACAATACCAATAATCTTTAATCAATAATAATCACCATCCAGTTAAAAAGTGATAAAGAATAACCTATTCAAGCATCAAAGCATGACTTTAAATTCTAATGTCACACTTCTCATGGAATAACATAAACTTTAAACTTAAATTAAAATTTAAAATTTTGACAACATATTTCAGTAATCTGCGGGGCGACATCAAGAAGGTGAATATTGATTTTTGATCATTTTGATTTAATACACAGGTACCTGTAGCTTAAAGATATGATTGACAGACAAGTAGGATAATATTTGGAGATTTTATTATGTCTCATTCGAGGGGAAGTCAGGGGTGATTGAAATATGAAACTTGCAAATGTGGGTTGTACAAAACCAGTGTTTATACCTTCTTTCTCAAAGTGGAATGGATGTAAATGTCACAGGTTGTGTTTTGTGTTTGTTCTCTTTTATTGTAATAAAATATTTTTAAAAGGGTGGGGAAGCGACATTCCTCAGATTGCCTTCGTTGCAGGCGTTAAGAAGAATAGCTTGACTCCAAGAGGAGCAGGATTCCTCAAAGTGTGTTTTTTGGATTTTCCTCCTTTGAAAGTCTTCAAACAAAGATTGGCTAGGCATCTCCGGAGTGCCTTAGTTGTGTATTTCTGGATGGCAGGGGGTTAGATTAAATGATTCCCTCATTCTGTGACTCTACATCATGTGTAATTGATAAGATTCCTCTCCACCGGAGACCCAGCGGCTGATCGGAGCAGATAATACAGGGGGAACTGCCAGTTAGAGGAGGAAATACAAGGCTCACAAATTGATTTTTGTGTAAGGCAGCGTCCCGGGTGCCTGCATTAAAGAAGCTGCATTTTTAAAGAAAAGCTTGTTTCCGTTCCAGGGTCTGCAAGGCTCATGGAGAACGCCAATGGCAGGCATGTCTACGCAGCCGGTGGACGCCTTCAGCAGTCAACGGTGGACTTGGCTACCAAGAACCAGAAGAGCCGGCAAGAGCTGATGAACAAATTGACTGAAGGACAGTATGTCTTATGCCGTTGGACCGATGGGCTCTATTACCTTGGGAAGATCAAGAGGGTAAAGCAAGTTCCTTCTGTATTTTTGAAAAGAAACGTTCTTTGTTGAATATTCTCTACTGTGCTGTTCTCCAAAAGGTGATGTGTTGGAGGGAGAAGCCACGTCCCTGTGGATGAGGGAGAAGCCCAAATGGGTGTGGCTGTGGCAACTTCAAAGCAAGCAAGGCAACCATCCTTGTGTATACATTTGCCATCCATTTGTGCATACTTGCACTGCTCAGTTACAGTACTCTGAAATGACTTTAACTGTCATGGTTCCATTTGGGATTTGTAGTTTGGGGAGGTACTTAGAATGGGATTCTGGGATTTGTAGTTTGGGGAGGTGCTTAGAACTCTGTATTAGCCCACTCCCCAGGTTGGATCAAACTGGTATAACTCAACTGCCACATGCATCCATCACCCACTCATTCTCTCCCCTTCCCTTGTAACATTGCTCTCATCCATCTATGTACATAAATACTTCTAAACACAATGCTAATGTTCCTATGTACTGTATTTGCTGGCATATAAGACTCACTTTTTTCCCTGAAAAATACTATTCAAAAATGAGGTGCATCTTATACCCGGTGTGTCTTATACACCAGCAAATATGGTATTTTCCCCCAATATGAGCTGGGGTTTTTTTTGCTTCTTCTCAATCTACCACTAAGATGCTGTTTTGTCCTAGGACAGATGATCGAGCATTTCTGTAGTCATAAATCTTATAATAATAATTTAATAATTGGTGCAATTATTGCCTGCCCTTGTTTTGAACCTTCTCAAGCTCTTGTATTTATTTGCTTTCTTCTTAATTCTAGATATTTGGGACAGTTTCATTCTTTCATCCTGATAGATACAAGAGTGGTGTGTTTACAGTAAAGGGGAAAAGGAACTTCCTCTACATGGAAAGTCTAAGCAAACAAAGAAACAAGAAAGTTCAAAACAAACAAAAGCTAAAGTGCTAAAGTGTTATTGTGTATATAGCCTGCCTTCCTCCCAGACTGTTTCATGGCACAGCTTGCAAAAGTTAAGACAGGCAAAGCTAAAAAAATTCACGTGATGCCAAGGTTCCTATCCAAAGAATTAAAAGCAGTGAAAAATGGAGTCTGACCAAAGCACTTCCCTTGACCTAGACACTGCACTTCTATTACTGCAGCCCAGAATAGGCAAAGCATGATGGATTTTCATTCCCAGAATGCCTGCCTTTCCAGAAAGGTGGAGTTCTTCCTAGGCAAAGAAGAGAGGGTAAAAGAGGAGATCAATTTACATAGGATTGTCTGAGCTTGGAAAATTCTTTTTTTGGGACGCAACGCACCAAGTTCACAAAATGTCTGGGGGATTTTGGGTGTTTACTCTAAAAAAGTAACAGCTTGGAGAGTTGACATGTGGTATAAATTTACAGGTGCTTATTTAGACTTTGTGACTGTAATTTGAAAAGAAATGCAATGCATCTCACACCAGTTGACCCGAGGGTCCCCTGTTCAACCTGAGACCCAAGTATCCACTAAGCGTTGATGGGCAACACCAAGGCCACCCGGGGTTTCTCTTCTTAGTGTTCTTGATTTTTAGACTGGACAGCCCTTCCAGTTAATCATCTTTTAACAGCAAGGCCATTTCGACACCACATTGTTATAGTGCTGTTATTCCACTTGCAACATCCTGTGGAATTCTGGGCTTGGTAGTTTCCTGCGGCCAAAAAGTGCTCCGGCTGAGAATTCTCAATGCCCCTCCCTAAACTGCAAACCCCTGGATTCCATAGGATGTTGAAAGTGGATTAACAGCACTGTAACAGTGTAGTGCAGAAATGGCCCAAGACAGAGAAGAACCCAGTAGAGGTTTCAGAATCATGCAGTTCCCCAAGTGTTGTTGAATTGCGTTGCCCAGCGGTCCTCACATTGGTTAGGGTGGCTCGGGCTGATGGAAACTTCATTCCAACAATATCTGGGGAGCAGCCTTCTGCCTATCATGCGTTCTAAGACTTTGTTCCTTCAAGATAACCTTAGAGTATTTCTCCTTTTTCCTTTCTGACTTGCAGGTGAGTGGCTCCAAACAGAGCTGCCTGGTGATGTTCGAAGACAATTCCAAGTACTGGGTGCTTTGGAAGGACATCCAACATGGTACGTGAGCGTCTTGTTTCTCTCCTCGGGCCAGCACATGCCTGACCCGGGTGATCCTGGGCACGGCACACGCTCTCAGCCCAAGAAAACCCCAGCCTTAGGGCTGCTGTAAGTCAGAAATTACTTGAAGGCACACAATAGCAACACATTTACCATCTGCCAAGAATATTTAGGTGTGGATTTTGGCCTGAGATTGGACTGTTGACCCCTAGGGGTCTCTTCTGGACTACAGATATATCTCAATTAATGATATTGGTTTTCTCCTGAATGTTACCTCTTGAACATTTGATACCAAAGCATGGAAATGACAGGGCTGCCTTTCTCCTGACGTGGGGCCCAAGGCAGCTCACAACATGAGTATGTGAGGCTACAGTCACAACACCCCTGTAGTGTATAGATTGGGCTGTGTTTTGCTCCTCGTCCTTTTCCCAAGATGTTCTGTCCAACACCTCTGACTTCTTTCTCCTCTCTAGCTGGGGTTCCAGGTGAAGAACCAAAGTGTAACATCTGCCTAGGAGAGACGACGGGGCCCCTGAACGACATACTGATATGTGGGAAGTGTGGACTAGGTAAGAAGAATGTTCCAGATGTTCCCCTGGCCGGTTTTTGGAGGAATGGGGTGAGGAGACCAAGCAGAGAATCCCCTTTGCCACTAAGCAAACCTCATGTAGCTTTTCAGTATAAAAACAGGGGGCAGCTGGTTGCTTAAATTCTCCTCAAAGAATCTGGATCGAGGGCCTGGTGGCCAAACGAGCTGCCAATAGGTTCAGCACTTTAGATAGCGTCTTTAAAGTTCGGACTAAAACCCAGAGCAAACCCACTTCTCCGTTGGCGTAGGAGTCCCCGAGCTGCTGTTGCCTGCCCATAGAAAGTACTCTGCTCCTGTTTGCAAAACTCTGTCTCCGCTCCTGCCAGGTTATCACCAGCAGTGTCATATCCCAGTGGTGAGCAGTCAGGAGAACTCCTTGGTAACGCCTTGGTTCTGTCGGAGATGTATCTTTGCCTTAGCTGTGCGGGTGAGTGATGGGGAAGAAAGAGCGTCAAGTCCATTTCTGTGTTTCAATATGTTGGTAACTGATTTGGTTTCCAGTCGTGCGGCCTTCCAGATTTTGTTGGGCTCCTTGTCCGTTTGCTTTGTGTTACGTTCTGTTTCCTGTATTTCTGTATGATTTCTTTGACAATTCTGTAGTGTAGTTCTGTTATTCCTTCCGTTCGTGTTAGTGTATCCAGGCAGCCCTCCACATTTGTGGGTTTCAACTTGCATAGATTTGATTATTTGCGAGGTTCTCCAACCCTTGCCTCCTCACCTCAGGCAAATCCTTTCTGGGGGAACCTTTCTTCTTGGTGGTTCTGATCAAGGCACACAGCCTTTTAAAAACCCACCCCGGTCCTCTTCCTCCTCCACCAGTTGCTGGCTGGGCAGCTCAGGATGGCTCATAGCCCAGTTTCTCAGCACCACAAACCTTCTCCCATTTTCCTCCACAGCCAAGGAAGGAGATGGGCAAGAGACAGGAAATATAAGGCCGTTGTGCCAACTCACCCCTTTCCCTCTCCTTTTGCTGACCTGGTTTGGACCTTGGGTGCCTGCTCTCCCTTGACCCCCTTCCCACAGACACAAACAGACATTTTGCTATTTGTGATTTTTCCACTTATGTGGGGATCGTGCATCCCTAGCCCTAGCAAATGTGGAGGTCTGACTGTGTATACATATATTGTAGATTGCAGCGACCTCTCCACTTTTGCAAGGGTTGCAGAACCCTCACAAAAGTGGAAAAAACATGAATAAATCTTGCTCGTGGTCCCCTTCTTATGGTCTTCTGGGCTTCCACTTCCCATTCCCTTGCCTTTTGCCAGAGCGAATGTGCCTTCTTTCTCCATGCCTGGGCAAAAGGCAAGTGAATGGGTGAAAGGCACACACGTATCCTAACTTCTCTGCATGCTTCTCTCTCCCCGTCCTTTGCCTTTTGCCTGGGCACAGAGAAGGAAGGTGTGCATTTTCTTGCTGCTGTTTTTTGCAGAAAGGTGGTGCCCTGAAAAAAGGAGCCATTGCCCGGACGCTACAGATGGTGAAGATGGTGTTGTCCTATAACCCGGAACAGCTGGAATGGGACTCGCCCCACCGGACCAATCAGCAGCAGTGTTACTGCTACTGTGGCGGCCCTGGCGAGTACGAATGAATGAATGAAGCTGGCAGATGAGCCAGCTGACGGTGGTTGGGTGGTTGATGGGCGGGGGCAAACCCTATCCCGTCTTTTTGGTGTGTGTTCATTCTCTTTCATCCTACCCGACGTTCTTTCTCTGTGCCTCTTTCCAGGTGGTACCTGAAGATGCTGCAGTGTTGCCGCTGCCGACAATGGTTCCACGAAGCCTGCACGCAGTGCCTCAGCGATCCCATGCTGTTTGGAGATCGGTAGGTCCTTTTGTCCTTGCCTTCTTGGGATACACAATTCATCCGTTTATAACTGACAAGATGGACGCCAGGCCCAATTTCGGCAGCCTTCCCTGTTTGTCCCTGGCCCTTGGTGCACAGAGGTAGACTGTGCCTGCACGGGGGAGCTTTATCCATTTTGGTTATTATGTTAAATAGCTATTGATAAAGGAGGGAAATGAGGACTCTTTCCCCTTTCTTGCTGAGGATTGTGTTTCTTCTGGGTAAGCAGTTTAGGGCGGGGTGCTGGCAAAGCCAAAAAATGGTTACCCTTTCCCCTTTTCTCTCTGACAGACCTTTCCTTCTTTCTCACCCCTCTCCCTTTCTGCCAGCCCTCCCTTGCCAAGCCTTTCTCCCCCACTCTCTCATTTTGTCAACCTTTTTTCTTTCTGGGGGATTCTGGGTGTTGCAGTCATATTTCCAGGCTCTGATCCCGCACTGCAGGGGCAAGTGTCACAGAGTACCATAGGAACGACTGCCTCCCTGCTTCTACCTCGCCCTTCTTCTAAATCATTCATGATGTTTTATGGCAATACAGGCTGAGCGTCCCTCATCCGAAACGTCGGGAGCAGAAGTGTTTCCTATTTCAGATTTTTTGAGATTTTGGGATACCTGTGTTTGCATGTACATAAAATGCAAGAGATCTCTTGTGAGTCTGTGAACGAAAGAGCAAACGTATGTTACTGTATTTGTTTTTTTAATACACATATCAGATCCCTTTTATTCGTCATCTCTCAGATTTTGAGTCTCCCCCTCATGTCTCACACACAACACAAGGAGTGAATGAACAAGACACAAGACAGCAGAAGAGATGCAAGGATCTGTGCAGTGGTGTGGGGCGTGGATTTGCGCTGAGCACTATGCTTGGTTTCTCACCACTTCATGGATCCTTGTGTTTCTCTCCAGCCTCCGGTCTTGTTCGTTTGCTACTTGTGTTGTGTATGAGACACAAGGCTGGAGACATAGAGATGGAATATCTGAGAAATATATGAGTGTGAGTACTGCAGCCGCTGGCCGGTTCGAAGTCTCTAAATTGGTTAGCCAAAAATAAAACTATATTTGGTCTAGAAAAGTATCTTAGGCTGAACCTAACACAGAGACAGAGAATAGCTTTCACCAGAGCTAGATTTGAACAACTTAATTCTATGGTAAGAATAGGACGGTTTTGAAAAATTCCATACCACGAAAGAACATGCATCTGTGGTGCATCCGCCATAGAGGGTATTGTGCAAATACTGTTTGATTGCTGGATATATACCAAGGTGAGATCCCAATACTTACAACCACTTCTGGTTAGAACGACCAGTTGGGATCCAACCGTTAAATTGACCTATTTTCTTTCCGGAGAGAATTCACACTCAGTCCACAGGATTGCAAAATTTATTATAAAAGCTGCCGACCTGAGAGATCTTTTTATCGCACAAAATGGGGTCCCCTGTCATGGCGATGAGCTTATTTAAATGTTAGGACTGAATTTTTATCCTTGTTATTTTATCTTTCTTGTTTACCCTGTATTTTACTTCTTATATCAAACTCACTATTTATTAAGTTTAAGTTTATATGTTTTAATTATTTTAGTTAATTTTATATGAGCTGAGTCCATTTGTATGTAATTTTTATATCTGTATTTTTGTATTATGCATTATATTTTTATTGTTGATATGGTCAGCTGACTAATCAATAAACGATGATGATGATGATGAGTACTGCAGCCACTGCCTTAAAAGTGGAAGTGGGCAGCTGGGGGCGAAAAACTTCAGCTGCAGGAGGTTTTTGAATTTCCAGGGATATTCAACCTGTATAACTAATATAATGGATTTTTTTTTGCAGGGGTGTGTGTGTTGTTTTTTATTTTATTTATATGTATATACGTATATGTATCCATTATATATATATCCATTAAACTAATTTAATGGATTTTTTTTTGCGGGGGGGTGTTGTTTTTTATTTTATCTATATGTATATATGTAAGCTTAAGTCAGTAATGAATTTTTTGCAGTAATCGAAAATAAATAGCATCTCTATTTTTGTTTTTAAAAAATCTTCCAGATTTTACATTTTCTACTGTTCGGTGTGTAACCAGGGCCCGGAGTACATCAGGCGCTTGCCCTTGAGATGGTAAGATCCGGGCGTGAACTTTCTCGTAATCTTTCTTATCGGGAGCGGCAAACAAATGTTGCATCATGAAGTGCGTCATGGTCGGGAATTCCGTCGTCCCGTTCTGTTGCTTGAAAACCCTGCAGAAAAATCCTCCAAGGGCTTGTAAATGGGAAAAACTCCCCTACAGTCCTTCGTTGCTGTTGATATGTGACTTCAGGTTGTTTCTGACTGGTGGTGACCCTAAGGGTTTTCTGAGGCTGAGAGTGTGTGACTTGCCCAGTGGGATTCCATGACTTGAGCGGGGATTTGAACTCTGGGCTCCAGATTTATTCAAAGCACCACACCGTGCTGGCTTCTGCACTGCTTCCAAATATTTCAGTCTTCCTGGGTCAAAATTTGAGAGGGATGACACAGAAGTATTTGGGCTTAGAGGCGATGGTGGAACATGGCCTGTAAGGGAATAGCTGTGGGGTGGGGGGAATTGTTCCCTGCTCCTTATATAGTTGTCCACCCCAATTTAGTAGCCAGGAGAGGGTGGGTGATGGTAGACGAAGGTGGTCTTTCAGCGGATTGGGTGGAGTGGTCTCTGCTGACCCAAACTCCCTCTGCTTCACTCAGGTGGAATGGCCGTCTCTTGGATGGCAGATGAGAGAGAGAAGCAGACAAAAGGAACTTAATGGTGCAGTGAGTCAGAAGCATATCTAGGGTGGGGCAGGGGTAGGGTGTATATGCCCTGGTTGCCAATGCCAAGGGGGCGCAAAAAGCAGTGCTGGAAGATGTAGCAGAGGAGAAGGAAGAGGTGGCCCTGGAGGTGGAGACACAACTTCCATGCTTGCCCTAGGTGCTCTTTATGCTAGATATGCCATTGCAGTTAGTTTCATCATCTCTTTCCTCCCCCTCAAGAGGGAATCTAGCATATATACCCGGCATTGTAATTATATACATTATAATCTAACGCATATACCCAGTGTTGCCCGGGGATTTTATTTTCTCATAGATAATACTTATTAGATTTGAGATCCTGTGTCTCCAATTCCCCCAACTGTCTTGTCCAGCACCTGTAGGTTTTCCCCATATTCCCCAATCCACTCTGTATTCAGAGTTATTGACGTAGAGAGGTTGGGTTCCTGAGGGAAATACAGTGCCCTCCTCCTTGCTGCTAGGCCTCATATCCATAGCAAGTGGCTTATTCAAGACAGATACAGTTGACTGAGGCCCAAGAGCTCTCTGGTTGAGAATTCTACAGGCCCCTCCCTAAACTGCAAATCCCAGGATTCCATAGAATCTTCTTCGGCATCCAATCATATGAGGTCTTCAACTGACACAGACAAACAAGCTTTGACTTTTAGATGTCCCTCTACTCCAAAATGTGGTAAGCTAGCCTTGTGGTATTGGGAAGCGCTCCTGCTCATTTTGTTCTGCAGAGCCCTGGCCTGTTGCTCCAGAACTCTTTATCCTGATAGTCTTTCTGAAAAATCTGCTGGGAAAATCATAAATCACGCTTGTTCCTTTTCTGCACACATGCTCACAGGGTTGACGTGGTGCATCTCGCGCTCTACAACCTGGGTGTCCAAAGTAAGAAGAAATACTTTGACTTTGAGGAAATCTTGGCCTTTGTCAATCATCACTGGGACCTTTTGCAGCTCGGGAAGGTAATAATCAAAGCTGTCAAGCGCTTCTGTGGATGGTGTGTGTTTGCACGGGATTTAAGCATTGCTCATTTCGACAGTTATTTAGGAAGCTGGAAGGCGATACTTGGGTTCCCCCTTGCGGTTACTACGTGAATTACTATAAGAAATAAATATATACTGTCAAAATATACTGCTAATTACTTGTAAATTTCCAGGCATTCCAGCCACTGTGACCAGATTAGGGAAGTAAACCTTTGCTCATTCCATACTTGCATGCAAGAAACAAAAATTTCAAAATTTTTCTCCTTACAAGATGGTTTTTTGCACATTTTGCAATGTTTTCTCCTACTTCAAGACATTGTTGTGAAAAATGTGCTTGTGCAAAAAAAGCAGGGATTTTGCCTCCCCCAACAGCATTTTGCAGAAAAAGTTCTTGCGCAGAAAGCAGTATCTCGTACAAATATCTGGTTTCATGAGAAACCAGGGCTTATTTTTTTCCTGCAAACGAATTTTTCAAAAAATAATCTTGAAAAGTGAAAAAAACTTTTATAGAGGCTGATTGTTTTTCATGGTGATATGTCTTGCTAAGTCGAATCCCACGTTCTCATCACGGATGAGAAAGTTTGCAAGTATTTTTTATATCTCAGCCAGGGTATGAAATTGAATGCTGGCCTAATAATTCCTGTTTGGATGAACTAGGAGGCTGCTCTCTCTCTCCTTAAAACCAACTTTGCTCTGTCTTTGCCTCCTGTTCCCAGTTGACTGGAACCCCCACGGCAGAGCGAGGTCCCCATCTCTTGGATGCACTAAACAGCTACAAAAGCAGGTAGAGGCGTCATTTCTCCCCACATTTTCCTCGACAGATGCAGAAATTAATGGGAGACTTCTGTGAGTCCAAATGGAGGGGTTTGCCTATTGCATCTCTGAGATTTGCTTTCCTGACTTTGCCTCATTTTAGTAGATGAGATGTCTTTATATCAGGCACCGTTGCTCAGTTACTTGTATTTGGCTGAGACGGCCGACTACTTCTCTGTATATGTTACTTCTTTGGGCTTGTAAATCGTCAGGCACTCCGAAAACACAGACTCATGGAGAGATGCATGAGATTTGCTCCTTTCTGTTTTCCTCTCTGAAAGTAGACTGATGCTGCTGATGATTTAAATTGTACCACCGCTGTCAGATTATGGAAAACACTATTTGCCTCCACACTAAAGGACTCTAGGGCCATTTCCGCACTACATTGTTACAGTGCTATTATTCCACTTTCAACATCCTGTGGAATCCTGGGGTTTGCAGTTTAGCCAGAGAGCTCTTTGGCCTCAGTAAACTGCAAACCCCCGAATTCCACAGGATGCTGGAAGTGGAATAATAGCACTATAACAGTGTAGCGTGGAAATGGCCTGGCATTGCTGTTGCTTCTCTTCAAACTCCTTGAAAGAAAAATGGGAACAATAGCACTTAATGCAGTCATTTAATAGTCACTGATGTCTCCTGCTTTGCCCAAAATCTTTTGAAAATGCTTACTCATAAATAAAGCCCCACTCAACAAAGATCCGTTGTGTTTCAGATTGGATTGCTTCACACTGATGTGGCAGCAATGATGAATTTTCCCTTAATAAGTCTGTTTCTGTTACTAGTTTTCTTACATTTTAATGTCTTTTACAGTGAAATGATGTTACGTTGCTGTAAAACAGGGCGGTGATTGTGATCCCTCCAGATATTTTTTGCTCTGCAGCTGCTAGCACTTTTAACCAGCTTAGCCAGTGGTGAGGAATGCTGGATGTGTTTGGAGGGCTGCAAAATTCTCATCCATGCTGTGAAAGATAGAAAAAGAAAAAAGAATACTAAGTATTTAATAATTAACTGTCATTAACCATTGCTTCTAGCACCAAGCAGAGAATCAAAATTGACTGGGGCAATTCATTGACTGAAGCAGCTAATAAGGGGCAGTTCATTGCTGATTCCCCCAGCCATGTTAAACATGGAACTGATAACACAGAATGAAGCTGGAAACAGGAAGCTTTTAAGGCAAGGCACAGTAGGGCTTAGAACATTATCAGGATTTTCATACTGGACAGGAAAAAAAAATCACCACTGGTCTGGTATGAAAAAAATACAGGGTAAAATAATGCATAAAATATACAATGAATTGACACAATATTGTTTGGATTTTGGTAGAATTCGCAAAAAATTGGGTTGCTGTAGACGTTACTGGTTTCATACGCTTGACGGCAAGACTTCAATGTTAATTTACAAATCAGGCAGTGACTGAAGAGCTATTTAGGCAAGTAGGTAGACACCTCTGGAGGTCACTGTGAATGCATTCTTAGCACCCAAAGGAATATTCTGTAAACAGAGTAGGAAGGTTTCTCAAAGATTGTCGTGTCAGTACGCGTCCAGCTTAACAGATGCTGCCTTTCAGATTTCTATGTGGCAAGGAAATCAAGAAGAAGAAATGCATCTTCCGCTTGCGGATCCGGGTCCCGCCCAACCCGCCGAGCAAACTCCTGCCGGAGAAGAGCCCAGGATTGGTGGACAGCAGAACCTGCGATCCAAAGAAACGGGGGCGAGTGAAGCATTCCCACAAAAGCAGGTCTGCATCTGGGCAGGGTGATGCTTTAAGCTTGTTGATTTCTCAGGGTCATGTCCTCCGAGGAGCTCCTCAGGGCGCTCGTGGCAGCTGCCCTCCTTTTATTCTCACAACAACCCTTTAAGGTAGATCAGTTTGGTGATGGTAAGTGGTCCAAGCTCACCCGCCAAGCCTCATGGCCAATTTGAGACTGGAACCCGTGTCTCGTTGTTCCATGTCCAACTGTCTAACGCAGCCTTCTCTGATTTGGCACGCTGCAGATGTTTTGGACTCCAGCCCCCATCGTCCTTTTCCAACACGCACCATGGTTGGAGATGATGGGAATGGTAATCTAATGACTTTTGAAAGGTTTTGTGTTGGGAAGGTAATCCTTTTTTGTAAAATTTGTATTTATGAATTTTAATACAAACTAATTCAGCACAGCAGAAAAAAAGGAAAAGAGGAAAACTACATAAACAGGACACACGTGTATCTAAAGCTAGAGGTAAGCTAAGTGAAATTAAACTAAAATTGAGACACAATACTAAAACACTGATCTATTACCATAAGCACAACCTGCCAATGCTAACTAAGTGAAACACAAAAGAATTCTGCCTGCCAAACTGTCATAGAACCATAGAATTGTAGAGTAAGAAGAGACCCTAAGGGCCATCGAGTCCAACTCCATTCTGCCATGTGGGAATACCCCATCAGAGCATTCCTGACAGATGACCATCCAGCCTCTGCTTAAAAACCTTGAAAGATTCCTTACCATGGGCCTTTCTGCACTACACAGCTATTGCAGTATGATTCCACTTTAACTGTCATCGTTCTGTTCTATGGAATCATGGGATTTGCAGTTTAGGAAGGGATATTTAGAAGTCTCAGGCAGAGAACTCCAGTACCTCCCAAGACTACAAGTCCCAGGATTCCACAGGAGGCCGCCATGGCAGTTAAAGTGGAATTATACTGCAATGATTGTGTGGAGCAGAAGGGCCCTCTTTTTCCGCAAGCAGATAAACCCCTTTTTATACCAGCGGGCCTTTCACAATTGATTTTTCAGGGGAAAGCGGCCTTGCGTTATCTTATGGGCTTTTATTTGTTCTTGCTTTTAATTTATTTTAAGTGTTTTTCATTATACGATGGCATAATTTCATTTCAGCTTCTGCAGGCTGTTAATGCTTATGTATGCTTAAATGCCTTGAGTCCCAAGCTGGGAAGAAGGTGGGATATAAATAGATAATAATAACTGATTCATTCTGGATTTACAAAATTCGATATAGTTCCTACATCTGGTCCCAGATTCTTATGATGTGGAATCCAATCCCTGCCAAATAGGTATTGAAGGAAGGAAAATAGGTTGACCTTTCACCCAGTTGAGCAGATGAAATACAAGAAACCAAATAATCATGTACCTTGTAACCCAAACCCCCATAATGCTTCCACTGCCAGATTTTCAAGTTCTTAATTCTCCTAATTTTTTTCCCGTTCCACAGTTCAGTGCCATGTGATCTCCAGCAGGAAAGGAGGAGGAAAAGATCCAAATTTCTCTTGGAGGATGCTATTCCCAGCGTGAGTTCGGTGGTATTGTTTGTTTGGTTTTAAAATAATTTTCCTTCACTGTGTTTACCAGGAGGCCTTTTCACACTAAAGAGTTATAGCTCTATGATTTCATTTTAACTGTCGTGGTTGCATCCTTTGCAATCCTGGGATTTGGATTTTCATGAGATCTGTCTGTGCTTCCACGTTGCCTGTCGATTTAGGATGACCTCGTGAATTTCATAGGGTTTTTTTGGGCAAGGAATATGCAGAGGTGGTTTTGCCAGTTCGCTCCTCTGAAATATTGTCAGGATGCATGGTTCCTGTCATTGTATGCTGGAAATGTATTCGCATGTGCAGGAGAATAGCTTTGCTAAATAGGGCTATCGATTGCTAAAGCAATTGCTTTATGTTATCAGTTGCTAACTGCTGCCTGCAACCATGTATCTGGTTGGAACTTCTAAAGTATTCCAGGGTACCAAATGGTTCATCACTGTATTGTTCAGTGTCATCTTGTATCTAGGCAAGGAGGGAAAGAAGATCAGAAGGGGTATGTGAAAGTAACAGGAAGGTGTTATGGGAACAACAATGCAAAGATAAGGGGGCAGCAACTTGTCCGACTCCCAGGATGAAAGATATTTAAAAAACAAAGGGTCTGGGAAAATACCTTTACTGGGGAGGGGGTAATGTGACATTTATGACTTTGAACAATCATGCACTCCTAAATTTGTCTGACAAGGTATAAAAGGTGTAACCATCCAATGTGTGGTAGTCTCGGCAACTTTTCAGGAAAGTTGCTGCGTTGCTTGCTTGGCTCCAAATATGTGCTTCTGTTTTCCAAATCTCAGTGAAGTTTGTGAGCACAAGTTAACAAGGATATGACAAATACACCTATAGCACTTGATATTTGTTGGCAGTCTCCCATCCCAGTAGTAACTAGGGCTGACCCTGCTTAGCTTCCATGATCAGATGGGATCTGGTGCCTTGTAGACTGCCTATTTTAAAGAGTATTTACATTTCTTGAGAGCTAGCATGCTGTAATAGCTTGAGCATTGAACTATGACCTTGGAAATCAGGGTTCAGTTCCCTGCTTGGCTATGGAAACCTGTTGGTTTAGCTTGAGTGCATCACACACTCTCAGCCCCAGAACACCCCATGATAGGTTCACCTTAGGGCCGCCATAAGTCAGAAACAACTTGAGGGCATAGAGAAAAAACAATTTACATTTCTCAGAGAGCTCTAGTGCCTCACCCAACTAAGGACCTCAGGGTTCTGTAGGATGCATCCCTGGCAGTTAAAGGGCAGTCGCAGTGCTGTAATTGTTTCGAGTGAAAGGGCCCTAGGATGGCCATTTTAAAACCATAGTAGAAATTGTGTGGCCCGTAAGGCACCACTATGTAGGAGGGTGTTTTTTAATGGATTTTTTTCCTTCCATTTTTTTTTTTTTGCACCGCTCAGAGCGATTTTGCCTCGGCTTGGAGCACAAACCACCATCTGGCCAGCATCTTTGATTTCACTTTGGATGAAATTCAGAGCCTGAAAAGGTAACAGTCATCGTGGCTAAGACCCTAGCTTAAGCCAGGCCTTGAGCTGTTGCTGGATTGCTGCTTGAACTCTGTGTTTTTCACTCCTTTCTAGTGCAAGTTCGAGCCACACCTTCCTCTCTGACGTGGATTCCACAGACGCAGTCAGTACTTCGGGATCGGCTACGACCAGCCTGTCCTATGAGTCAAGGTAGGGGATCCTCTCTTTCTTTTGCATTATGGGCTCCTCGATTAGAGAAGTCACTTGCCCTATATGGTTCTTTTTTTTAATTTTTATTAAAAGTCACTTCTTGAGATATTTGCTTAAGCACCTCTTTGGATATAGAATAATACATACATAACACATATTACATGTTACATTATATGCTGTTATACGATATATATATATATAAATATATACACACATACATACATATCATATATCTTGAGCTCTTGCTCAAGGTATATACAATATACCTTGAGCAAGAGCAAAGGGTAAGAGAATGATTATTTAAACCAATCGAGTTAATGGGCATAAACCTTACTAAGGAACTGGTAAAGCAAAAGAAAGGAAAGAAAGAAAGACGCGAGAAAAGAAGTGAAAAGAAAGAAAGAGAAAAAGAAGAAGGAAGAAAAGAGAAGACTAGAAGGAAGAGAGAGATGTGAACTTCCCCATATGGTGGGTTAGTAGGTTTAAATAATTTGAGTAAAATGTCAACCATCTTTAGGTGAGAGGGGAAAGAGAAAGAGCCTAGGAAGAGAGAAAACAGGAATTTATACCGTTTATATTGGACGTATTCTCTTGTTAGTACCTGAATATTCATCCCCCCGCTTATTTTCCTATAAACCCTATGTGGTTCTTAGAAGGTTCTCCTTTACTCTCTCTCCATGGTGGCTGGAGGCCTCCGTGTCAGTGGGATGGTGAATCTACTCTGGGGTTTTAATCTGAGTTCTGAATGAACTGTCCAGAGTGCTGGACCTATCTCCAAATACGTTCAGCACCTTGGAGAGCTCCTTTAAGGAATAGATTTACCACCATTGGCTGCAGCACCTTCTTTGTTAATACGACCGAACCTCAGCTGGCATCCTGTTGGTGTCTTTTGCGTGTGTAGGTTCCCTTACGCAGGCGGTTGTTCTTTTTTTTTTTTTTTTGCCAATGCATAACTTCCATATTCCATTTTTTATATAATAATTTTTATTGAATAATAAAAAACAAAAATACAAAAAAAAAACCCACTATGCAAACAGCACTAAAACCACCACACCGTGCTTGTTCTGTTTGACCAAATACGGCAACCTTCATGTGACCGTATTACTGTTGCTGTTTTTTAGCAGAAGGAACATGGGCAGCCGGAAGCGTAAACTGACTACTAAGACCTATGCGGCTGTTGAGGCCAAGCAGAAATGCTCCCAGCACCCCCGGAGAATTGTTCCCGGCTGCTCTTCGGAAGACAGCGAGGCGGCCTGTCTCCCGGACTGTTCGGACCGCGCGAATGACTGCCACACTTTGGAGAGCATGAGCGAAGACGACTCGTCCCTCTCCCACCTCAAGTCGTCCATCAACAACTACTTTGGGGCCGCCGGCAGGCTGGTGTGCGGCGAAAAGTACCAAGTCCTGGCACGCAGGGTGACCCTGGAGGGTAGAGTCGAGTACCTGGTGGAATGGGAAGGGACCACTCCGTACTGATGCCGCGCGAGGACTCCGCGCCTTAAGAAAAGAAGCAGGACGGGTGGGAACGAGTTTGAGAAAAACGCTGAATGATGGAGCGGCGCAGCCGTACTGGGCTCTGACTGTCCCAGAAAAAGTTTGTTTCATGCTTATTCTGGGCTTCGTGATCCGGGCTGACCTCCCCAAAGAGAGGCTTTGTTGGCGTGACAATTTGTGTTGCTTATGGCTGCCAAGAGGGAACTCCGTTGCTTTATTGCTGCTTTGTTGTTGTTGTTGTTGTTACAGAAAGGAGAGGAAACGGAAATGAATGGGTAGTGCCGTCCATAGCAGTGCTACCCAGGTGCCAGTGGAGCAATGCTACCCATGCATTGAAAGAGATAACTTGGTCCTTTTAACGGAATCCCTCTTTTCTCCAGGACAGTGGAACGAGACGGCATTTCGTGGCACCCTTAAAGGCTGAGGTGGCAGACTGAGCCATCTCGCTGAAGACAGTCTCTGTTCTAGGCTGGGGTGGCCCAAACCGAGCCATTTTTATTTTATTTTTTTTTGCCTGAGGAAAGGGCAAGGTGCTTAGCTAGCTATTTCAGCACATCAAGTGGGAAAACAAGCACTCCTTGCCCACTCTCAAAGTAAAAATACTATAAAAAACAAAAAAAGACTGTTAACCATTTGCTGCCTTTTCGTGACACCCAGAACGAGCTGCCTGAGGCAGCTTCCTCTTTCTGCCTCATGGTAGGGCCTGCCTTTGAGGCGGGAGTGAGAAGGCGGTTGAAATGAAAGCCTTATACGAAGGTAGTTTTTTGGTTTTGTGGGGCAAGAAGCCCATGTTTGGATGTTGCCTTCGGCCTGTGGCCGTTCTTTCCTTGCCCAGCAAAGTTAGGATTAATAGCACTGGCAAAACGACTGGAGTTTTGTCAGGATTACCAAAAGGATGTGGAAGAAAGTGTGAGTTTGAGCACTTGAAACGAGCTGTGTAAACACAACAGGTTGTGCTGTTGGGAGGACAACTGACTTGACCATCCCAAACCATTGCTAACTTTTGAGGGATGAGTATTTAAGAAATGCTGCTACACTGCGTAACCAAACAAAGCTACTTTTGGCTCCAGTGTCATCTTGAGCCCCTGGTGTCTGCACTATGCCTTTTTAAAAATCTAAACCAGTTTGATATTGGCTGGACAGTCCTAACATTCTT
Source organism: Iguana delicatissima (assembly GCA_948472985.1). Taxonomy (NCBI): domain Eukaryota; kingdom Metazoa; phylum Chordata; class Lepidosauria; order Squamata; family Iguanidae; genus Iguana; species Iguana delicatissima. The sequence continues at coordinate 1,302,618 of CAOKZL010000031.1, read as the reverse complement.
CCTCAGAGTTCGTGGAGCCGCTGGTCTGAGAGGCGGTGGCGAACCCTTCATGGAGGGTTCACAGCTCCACGTGGAACTAAGGTTCCCAGAAAGATCTCATGGCTTGAATGTTGCAGTTTTTTAAATTTGTAGTATTGCGGTGACGTCCTGTGAGGGGCTGGCTTAAAGCTTTGCAAAACCTGTCCGTGATGAGGGGGGCTCATTGGAGTGAACAGGGTACAGGGTCGGTCCATGGTGAGAAACTTCAGAGACCGTCCTGAGTCTTAATGTTGTGAATGTATTTAGTTGCTAAATGTGGATAAACTAGAATTTCTTGGTAGTTCTAAAATTTGAGTCCTGTCAGAATCAGAGCAAATGAGACCAAGTCTACCTATCCAAGGAAACAGCATGGTAGAATATTGATGTAGTCAGGTGGATTGTGCCACTCCAATCCGTGAGGGTGCAGATGGGAAACAACACTTTTGACAGTTCCACACAAGGAGAAAAATTAGCGTCTCATGTCCCGGTCACCTGCTTTGTGTCTGATTTTCTATTTGCAAGAAAACATTAAAAATACGATTCACCCACTCCTCTCCTGCAATTGGAAGGAATCCAGTTCACCTGCATATCAGACATATTTGTTTGATTGTGTCTGAGGCCATTTCCACATGGTGCTGCCATCACGCAACGGGGACAAGATAGCAGAGGGTGCAAGTCATGCTTTCACATGACGTCGTCATCGTCCCGCTGCCGATCCGTCCCCACCCGTCGCGATTGTGGGATTTTCGCTTAATGGAATAAACCCAGGTACACGTCCTCCATTAAAGCTAGCTGCTATTTTGGAACTCCCTGTCTCTACTTGAGTAAGGGTTTAATCTTGCAGTTTCTGGTCAGAGTTGTGTTGGTGAATTGCATGGACGTAATCCTCATTGTTTTCCAACATTGCGTAAGGAGGTATCTGATACCTCCTTGTGAAAAGAGGTATTCCATACCTCCTTGTGCAAAATGGTTACTAGTGACTCGAGCAGCCCCATTGACTTTCCAAGGTAATACCTACGAGCCTCTTATTGACAGAGGATGGGGCAAGGAGGGCACGTGCCATGGGTGCCCACATTGGGGAGAGCAAGAAAGCCATGCTGGAAGATTTAGTGGTGGCGGAGGAGGAGGAAGCGGCCCTGGAGGTAGGGGTGCAACTTCCATACTTGCCTTAGGTGCTGTTTATGCTAGATAATGCCTCTGCCTATTGAGTCAACGAGTTTACTGTAATGGATTTAGCTCCCATAATCCCCCACCCGGTGTGACTTACTGGCTGAGGTGGGATCAGGAAATTTCCTTTTGCAAAGTCCACATCTGCCTTTTGCTACCTTTCGTGCTTCCCCACAACTCACCCTTGCATTTGGTTGTCCTAGGAATGCCCCACAATACTTACAACGTCGCGTGGCGCAGGGGCATTATGGGAAATGAACGTGGCCGCCGGCTCTGGTTGCTCAAATGAGTGAGACCTGCAAGAGGCACTGAGTACAGGACAAGACCCATTCCAGGATTTTTTGCACATGCCTTTTCCAGGAACCTTTTCACGCTATACAATTGCAGGGGTGTGATTCTACTTCATCTGCCATCCTATGGAATTCTGGGATTTGTAGTTCAGGGAGGGGCATTAAAAATTCCCAGCCAGGGAGCTCTTTGGCCTCAGGAAACAACAAACCTCAGAATTCCACAGGAAGTTGAAAGTGGAATCATACCACTATAACAGTGTCGTGCGGAAAGGCCTTCTCCCTCACAGAAAGGCTTGGGGGGCCTACTAGCTGACTTGAGCACCAGTGATATCAAAACTATGTGAGTTCTACGCAACATCCAGTGTATCCTCCAAATATGCCAGTTTGTCAGGAAGAGTTCCAGTTAATCCTCTGTCATCCCATTCTTTCCGTTGCATTCAAAGTGCCCCAGATTCCCTCTTGTCCTACAGTCCCCCTTTGTCCTCAGCTTACTTCCATTGCTGCAAACTTGAGTTCAAAGTGCAAAAGCAGTTAGCCCTCGACTCAGTCAGAGAGGGAGAGGAGAGAAAGGGGTGGAATCTTGTCCTTCCCAGTAGAGTCAGGCAAAAGCAAACTGCAGCGGCCTCTGCTAGCTTGCATGTTGTTCCTCAGTAATAATATTTATGGTGATAACGTTTACCATCTTGACCACACTCGGATGTTGCTGGACATACTGTCTGGGCTTTCTCCTGTGAAATATTGGAGGGTACGTGTATAGAAGTGTGGTGTCGCGATGTGAGTGTTGGGACTACAGTTCTGGAGCCCAGGGTTCAAATTCCTGCTCGGCCATGGGCAAGTCACATTCTCTCAGCTTCAGAGGAAGAGAAAGACGAACCCCCTCTGAACAAATCTTGCCAAGAAAATGCTGTTACGCCTTCTCCTTAGGGTTGCCATCAGTTGGAAACAAAGGTCATTTCCGCACTACACTGTTATAATACTATTATTCCAGTTTCAACTTCCTATGGAATCCTGAGGTTTGCAGTTTCAGAAGGGGCCTTTGGGATTCTCAGCGGAAGAGCTCTTTGGCCTCAGGAAACTACAAACCCCAGAATTCCATAGGAGGTTGAAAGTGGAATAATAGCACTATAACAATGTAGTGTGGAAATGGCCAAAGACACACAACAACCAATGCAAATAGAAAGCTGACAGCTGGTATGCATGTGATCTAAGATACCCTAAACTATGAGGAAAATCAGAAAAGTTTGCTAAGGTGGCTTCATTTTAAATCGGCAAGTTTCCCTTTCCCCTTTCATGAGTGCCTTAAAAGAAAAGAGTAAAATTTAAGTTGTTTGTAACTCAAACCAAAATTCATTGTATTTTCACACTTCTTTCCTGCAGTATAATTTTTTGACTCCACAAAAACATTCCTCCTTGCTCCCCCCATAAGAAAAAACGAGGTGGGAGCTCTGAAAATATATTTTCTCCCCGAGATCAATTGATTTTTTTTGTGTTGGTTTGGACTGATCTCTCTAATGCTTCTATGCACCTTCTTACATATAGGTATAGATATATGAATATATATACATAAAAAAGATTCACAGTCTCTTGGTGTTGCTGCTTTTTAAATAACTGACCTTGTTTGTTTGTCTGTTATATTCGAGTTGTAATTAATATGTCGAATGTACAATTATTAAAAGAAAGAAGTCGTGTTTAAACTTTGCGGAGGTGTTTTGTGTTGCTGGGATGGAGGAAGTGGCTCCGTCACATGAAGGGAAATGAAATGAGGGCACGGGAGGGTGACTCTGGAGTGCCATTGAAAGCAGAGGAAGGGTTGCCGAGGGACAGGACTGGGCAAGGTAGGGGGGAAATGTCAAATTGGGAGAAAATGTTGGTGCATGATTTCATATTCCTATGCTTAAAAGCAAACTTCAGGCCAGCTTTCTCCAATCCGGTGCCCAGGAGGTGACGAGGAGTTGTATTTCATAGAATCATAGAGTTGGAAGAGACCACAAGGGACATCCAGTCCAACCCCATTCTGCCATGCCGGAATACACCATCAAAGCACTGCTGACAGACAGCCATCCAACCTCTGTTTAAAAACTTCCAAAGAAGGAGACTCCACCACAGTCCCAGGCAGCATATTCCACGGTTGAACTGCTCTTACCGTCAGGAAGTTCTTCCTAACGTTTAGATGGGATCTCGTTTCCTGAGGTTTGAATCCATTGCTCCATGTCCTAGTCTCTGGAGCAACAGAAAACAGGCTTGCTCCATCCTCCATATGACATCCCTACAAATATTTGAAATGTTGCCTCTTAACTTTCTCTTCTCCAGGCTAAACATACCCAGCTCCCTAATCCTCTTTTTCATATGGCATGGTTTCCAAGCTTTCTATCATTTTCGTTGCCCTCCTCTGGATACGTTCCAGCTTGTCAATATCCTTCCTGAACTGTGGTGCCTGGAGCTGGACGTAGTACTACACGTGGGGTCTGACCAAAGCAGAATAGAGTGATATTGAATTGGACAAGACTGCTTATTTGTGGGCGGTGTTAGCCAGAGTCTGCCGCTGCGTGTGTATATATGTCAGATTTTGTCTTTTGGTTACTTGTTTTTGGCTGTAAACACACTTCTTTTGAAGTAAATCCCACTCAGTTCTGTGGGTCTTACATCCATGTAAAAAATTGCACATTTAACCTTTGGTGCTGTAATCCACCTCAAGCGTTCCACCCAAAAAACCCCGCTCGTGGAAGATAAGTAGAAAAAACGGATTTCCAAGAGGGAACTGAGTAATGTTCAAGTGGTTAACCTAAGAAGAAACTCCTATTCCAAAAACGGGGAGAGGACCTAGTTCCTGAGTCTTCTACCTCATTTGTGATTTTAGAGCAAAAATATTATATGTAACTCGGGAGAAAGAGTCAACACAATAGGAAAATCCCACTGATTCACTGGGGATGTGCCAGTCCGGACCAGCAAGAGGAGTTAGGCTGGTATTGTCTGAAAGATTTACTTCTGTAACCTTGGAGTGGAGCATTGGTGGAATCCATTGCCAGATGTTGTCAGAGCTTTCGCGCTTAATGGACTGCCAGGAGATTAAAGAGGGGTTTTTGTGCTTTTGTATTTCCAATCCAAAGGGAGTTGCAAGCCGTAATTTGCAGCCATTCATTCAGTTTGATGAAAATCACCTTTGCTCAGTGCGCAAGGCATGCAGGAAAAGGAAACTGAAAGATGATAATCATGATGATGTTTGGAATTCAGTACAGGAGGAGCTGAAAAAGGTTTCCATGGGACCAAACAGAAATTCAATGCTCCCACTGTTCTTTCTCCTGATTATGCAACTAGCAAGAACTGCAGAACCTGTTCTGCAAAATAAAAACAGTTAGCAATAAGCATAAATCAACTGGACTTTGCAATAGGGCTGCTTGGTGCAGAATGGAGATGGCGAGAGTGTTTTTTCAACAAATTTTAGATCGCTAATTCAAATTGAAATAGGAAATTATTTCACAATCATGTTGAAAATCAGAGTTTTGGTTCCCTGCCCTGCAGAGCTGCCTATCTTCTGTTGCTGTGGCTTCAGGGGTATCAAGAAAAAAGAGAAACAACCACATAAGCTTATTTTGAGTATCAGAAGAGATGTTTCAGATTTGCTTCTTATTCAGTTGCTTTCACCCAACCCAAGGCTATGTGAACCACACCTAAGAGGTTTTCGTCAAAGGTCCGGTTTTCTCCAGAGCAAGACTGGGCTTTCAGGTGTGACTCTGACTGACAAGGATTGCGATTCACAGCTGAATTACTGATGCACTTTGCAGTGTCTGTATGAAGAGAGAACACCATGCCAAGGTCCTTTGGGAAGGGCTGTTTGGAAACATCTTCCGGACTGTAGCGTCTAATCATATGGCATGCTCTCATCAATCCATTTTAAATAGGCTGGGTTTCCCTGGTCAATGAGGAGGCTGATCAATTCCGGGATTTCAAAAGGATGAGCAGACCTGGAGGAGAGGCAAACACGAAATTCTCAAGGGCGGAAACAATGCAGTCGTCCAGGTCCCTTGATTTATGGTCCACAGAGGCATTGGGAGTGAGCCCAGTGTCATGCTCTGAGTGTTGGACTTTAATTTTCCTTCACTCCATTCCCCAGGGGCCCTTTCCACACTCAAGAGTTATAGCTCCATGATTCCATTTTAACTAGCATGGCTACATCTTTTGGAATCCTGGGATTTGCATTTGCTTGAGGTCTGTGTGTCTGCAAGTTGCCCGTTGACTTAGGATGACCTCATGCATTTCATCGGTTTTTGCTAGGCAAAGAATAGGCAGAGGTGGTTTCACCAGCTCCTTCCTCTGAAATATTGCCAACAGCACTTGATATTTGTTGGCAGACTCCCATCTCAGTACTAACCAGGGCTGGCTCTGCTTAGCTTCTATAATCAGATGGGATCTGGTACCTTTAGGGTATTTAGATCTCCTATTGTAAGGAGGAATATTTACATATAGTTTCACCTTAGGGTAACCATAAGTTGGAAACAACTTGAAGGCACACAACAATAGATGCATTGGACTACAGTTGTCATTGTCCCCGGACAGGTTATGGAACTGCTGGCTGAGGAGTGATGGGAGATGCAGTCCAATCCTTCCAGAAAAGTATTGCGTCAGAGAAGGATGAATTAACTGTATATCAGGAGGATGGCAAAAGACCATTTTTACCAGGGAAAGGAGCTTCTGGAAAAGTCAAGGACCACCAAGGTAGAATTTTAATCATCTCTCGTCAAGAACCATGGTTCTCAAACTTCAGACTTCCAGATGTTTGGGATTTCAGTTCCCAGAAATCCTGACCATTGATCACGCTGCTTCTGGGAACTGAAGTCCAACACGTTTGGAGGAGCAAGTGAAAAAAGTTTGGGAAGCGCTGGTCTCAAAGAACCTCACCTGATATAGTCGGACAACTCCTTGATCTTGGAAGTCCTTGTTTTCACTACCTGGCCATGGAAAAAAAAAGAAAGTACATAGATAAGGGGTTGCTCGAAGCAAGATGGCGATGCCTTGAAGAGTAACTGTGACTTGCAAAGGAGAGGGAAGCGGGCAGGAAACAATGAGGGATTCTGAAGCCTGGTAAAATTTCAGAATTAAATTTCATTTTCAAAAAAGCTGCGTAGTGCGGAAAAGCCCCAAGTTACTGGAAGGTAGGTTTCACTGAATACGACAAGGAGCATCTTGTCGGTAAGAGTAGTTTGGCAATGAACCAGTGACCTAGAGAGGTGTTGAAGTCTTTTTCTCTCGACTTCGTAAAAAAAAAAAAGAAAAAGAAAGAAGCTGAACAATTACCTGCTGGGGATTCTCTATCTGGAGTTGGACTCAATGACCTATGGGCCCCTTTCAATTCTATGATCCCCCAGAGGTATTTTTCAAATTGGATCCAGAAATCAAAAGCTTTGTTTCAACCAGTCTAGGCATCAACACCAGGTTCTCACCAGCTTACCAGGAGTATTTCTGTAGACTCTTCGATTTCCCCTTTCCAAATATACCTACACCGAAAGCCAAGAAGAAAGGCATCTTAAACACAAGGAAGGGCAGAGCATCCAAGAGGGACTGGCAATCACACACCATTCTTTTGGTGAGGTCAAATGGGTTTGATTCTTGACTCACATGGTTGAGGATCTTGGAAGGATATCCACACTAGCAGCCAACTTTTTCTCCATAATCGCCCTGGGGGGAAAAAACCAGGGTTCATCAGCAGGATGTGTCTCTTTTTGCCTTGGGTTTCAGCAACGCAATTGGTGTCGGTGCTTCCAAGCTTAATTTCGATTAATTTCACCAGCTTTCTTGAAAAAAACAGTTTTCTGATACTTAGCCATATGATTGAATAAAACAGACCTTATGATGCTTGGCCATATGATTGAATAAAGCAGACAGGGACACCAAGTTCGGTAGAGGAACAGAACGGATATTTTAAAGCACTGCTTGTTTGGGTTTTTTTTTTCCTTTGGCAAAATAAATTCTCTTGGGGAAGTCCTGAGGTTCAGGCTGAGTACAGGCCTTTCCACACTACACTGTTATAGTGCTATTATTCCACTTTCAAGCTCCTGTGGAATTCTTGGGTTTGTAGTTTCCTGAGACCCAAGAGCTCTCTGGCTGAGAATTCTCAATGCTCCTCCTTGAACTGCAAAACCCAGGATTCCATAGGATGTTGAAAGCGGAGTAAAAGCACTATAACAGTGTTGTGTGGAAAGGCCCTACGTTATGTGCGAAGGCGTCGCAGCCTAGTCGGCTACAGCATTTGTTACCTGATGGCTTACTGTGTAATAAGTGATAAGTCCAGGGAACAATTTTCTTCCTTCCAGGGACCTTCTGGGGATCACACAGATTGCCAAAAATCCGACTCTTTCGCCCAGTAGGCTGTCTTTTCCAAGATGGGCTTCCATATCTGGGGTACGTTGAATTTGCTCAGGGTTTCATTCCAGAATTTATAGGAACTACCCAGGGTGCTCACCCTATGTTGTGGGGGGATAAGGTTTGTGGGGACAAATTTTTATAATTGGGATTTTGGATAGAATATTCAAAACAATATTTAAAAATAGAGTTGCCCCTCCACATTTGCTAGGGTTAGGGGGAGCACAGGACCCTCACAAAAGTGAATTGCAAATATTTTGCAAATTTTGCAAAAATTGCAAATTGCAAATATCAAAATGTGTGCCTGTGTGGGCAGAGCAGGCCAGACCAGGGAAAGGAGAGGGTTGGTTGGCACGGTGGCCCTAGAGTTCCTCTCTTGCCCATCTCCTTCCTTGGTTGTATATGCGGCATTGGGAGAGGGATTGTGATGCTGAGAAATTGGGCTACCAACTGTCCTGAGATGGCCGGGCAGTGGCTGGTGGAGGAGAAGGTGGACCAGAGGTGGGTTTTTAAAGAGCTGCGTGGCCTGATCGGAACCACCAAGTTCCCCCAAATAAAGAAATGCCCAAGGTGGGTGGCAGGGGTTGGAGAAATTCACAAATAATTAAACCCATGGATGTCAAACCTGCAAATGTGGAGAGCTGACTGTATTTGAAAAATGTTAGAAAACATGTTTTTTTGAATGCTGAGAAGCCCTATGATTCTATGATTCCAATACCACACCCAATATATTGTGAATGCAGCAGTGACATGGATTTTTATAATAGCATTACAGATACTGGCCGTCTTATTGACAATCCCCCTTTGAGTAATCGCTAGCCTGGAATTTTCCTTCCTGCCATCCTACTGTGGCTGTACACTGAGATAGGATTTTGGTACCTATTTATAGATCTCAGGCATTTTATCAGCTATAGCTACTACTTATAGTCAGCTGACCAAAAGAGTCATTGCTATTAATGCTTCTGGATTTAACTCCATCACTGCGCTATAATATAGAAAGATATGTGCTTATCACAATGGCCATTGGTGCTGGTAGCTTCCATGTTGGGGGTACAGTGAATCTGTTCAAGGTTCCATCCCAGACTTATACGACCTATTTAGGGTGCTAACTCTATGTCGAGGGGATGAGATTTGTAGGGAGAATTCTTTATCATTAGGAGAGAGTTGTGATCCAAAAAAGTAATCTTTGGAGATTCCAGTTTTGGGCGACTCGAGACAACTGCCAGCGCCTGTATTTGTTTTTCTTTTCTTATGGGGAAAAAGACAGTTCTTTTTTTCTTTCTAGCCCATAGAACTTCTGCATATGTTGAGTGTTTGTTTGGGGCGAGGAACTAACTCTGTTTACAAAGAGAAGCCCGGGAGAACTCAATGTTCTTCAGCAAACATTTATTCTGCTCACAAAGATGCAGTGTTTGTAACAAGACCAGCCATTCAAGCTCAGAACTGGAAGTCATCGTACTAAACTTTGGACTTGAACAACCTCCCTCTGGTTCTGAGTCGCCCCTCCTCTTCCCCAACCTTTACAGGTCTCAATAAATAAGATTTGTGTGGCGTGACAGTTAAAAGTCAGATTAAGTTATTGCACTGCACAAATGCCCGGTTCAGCATCCAGAGAATTAAAGATTCCCTTTCGTCTTTGAAAGTTATATGGGTCAGCTCCAGGCTGTCCGAAAACCGTTATTTCTCCAACGTGAACCTGCCTGAGCGTTGTGATACCCAGGGGAGGGCTTTCTCTTGGTCTTACGACCATCACAAGCAAGTTTGGTGAGGGCATAGGAGAGAGCCTTCTCAATGAGTGCTCCCAGACTGTGGAACTCCCTGCCACAGGAAGCGAGGTTGGCCCATTCTGTCTCTTACCTCTGGAAGCCAAGACCATTCTGTTTTCCCAAGCCTTAGAGCGTGAAATGTGCATTGCAGAAGGCTTTTTAATTGGGTTGTGTTGTATTGTGTTTTATCATCATCAGTACAGTTGAACAGTACAGTGCAGTTGGACCACCTTTTCAAAACTGGTTAAATTAATGTTTTTAATATGATTTTATTATAATCATTTTAAAACTTCTGTATTATCTGTTGCTTTAACTGTGTTTGCTTTTAACTCATATCATGAGCTGTGTTGGCTCCCGTGCTTTCACTATATAACATGCACGTATCTAATTTTGCCCTGCTCAGTTTTCCGAACGCCAAACATACCAGCTTTCCAACTGCACATTTTTCCCCCAACTGCACATTTTTTCCCCAACTGCACATTCTCCCCTATGCGCTAACCTAGAGGTTCCTGTGTAAATATCCCCTGCAACCAAAGTGATCAACAAGCTGGGTTGTTTGTGTTTTTTTTGGAATAATCCTGAACTCCTTGTGAAGCAGAGACCAGAATTATGTGCCCCTAGATTTTGTACAGCTGCAACTCCCATCATTCCTCTCCATCAGAGATGCCAATTGGAGAATAATGTACATGGGCCTAATTTTGTCCTCCTCAATTTTCTGAACCTATCAGCTTTCCAGCTGCACACTTTTTCCCACCTGCAATTTTTTTCCTCCAACTGCACATTTTTCCCCCAACTGTATACACACACACACACACACACACACACACACATATATATGAGGTAGCTCTAGATGTTTACAGCTCCAAATAACTTTCCTTCCTAGTGCTCGCCTGACCTCTCACCCTCTGGGTAAAGAGTTGAATGTTTAGAGCCGGTACATAATTGCAACACGATCCAACCATTCAAGTGCTTCACTGAATGAGTATTTCAATTATTCATCGGCTTCTTGAGCCAAGAATGTGTCAGCCGATGTACCTTGCAATATCTCGAGCAATTTGTTCATTGGGGCAACTGAGGAGAGCGACAGAATGGGTTCCGGAGATGTAGTTGCCGGTAATTGCAGAGCGCAGCTGTAGTCCTGTCGTTCTCAGCAGGGGATACATCAGCAGAGAAAAACTGATAGCCTAGACAAAGGAGGAAGACGGAAGTCAGATATACAGAAATTCGGCCTTCCGGGACTAGTGATGTAAAAACTAGGGGTGAAAATCATCCTTTATTTAAGATGCAGTCATTTATGGGGATCGTCAGTATGGTGTAGTCATTAGAGTGCTGGACTTAGAGAGATCAGGGTTCGAATTCCCACTCGGACGGAGAAACCCACTGGGTAACCGTGGACAGATGATACTGTTAGCCTCAGAAGAAAGCAAAAGCAAATCCCCCCCCCGAACAATGCTTGCTAAGAAAGCTCCCATGATAGCCATAAGTCAGAAGTGACTTGCCAGGTATGCAACACTAACAATTTGTGGTGGGGTAGTACAACAGAACCATAACTCTTTGGAAATGTTGCATATTCCATGTCAGTGGGGTAGGAACTCCATTCCTGGTTTTATTTCCAACTTTAAAGGATTTATCCAAGTTGCTGATCCTATGCAAGGGATAGAACTCAGCACCTTGGATGGTGCTTTAAAATCTGGACTAAAACCCAGAGCAGATTCGGTGTATTCGCTGACACAGATGCCCCCGGGCAAGGTGTTTTTAGACAACATCTTCATAGCCGGAACCAGCCTCCATTGAGAAGAAATTGTTTTCAAAATTACCGGCTGTTCTCTCCATTATCTGGACTTAGTCCTCCGTCACTGAAGTATTATTCAATTTTCTTCCAAAAAGAAGCAGCTGGGCTTCTGGTTTCAGAGAGGAGGTCAGCCAAGCAGCAAGCACGAAACTAAAATTAAATTATTATTGTTTTTTCAAAGATTGACTTCAGACTTTTGGCCACTCTAAATTAAACGGGATTTTTTTTTTTTGGCAAGCGTTGTTCAGAGGGGGTTTGCTTTTTCTTTCTTCGGAGCCCTCTCTCCATCCCCACCCCACGTGCAAGGTTGCCGGGCGTCTCTTTTTAAATAAGGGATGCCTTTTGTTTTATTGGTGAGCCAGAACTCTGGTTGTCCCTTACGGGGCTGGAAGATATCCCTTTATTGTAAGGGATGTCTCCTATTGAAGGGGGTGGAAAAAGTTTACTTTTGTATACGCTGAACGAGATGGCAAAAAATAAAAATAAAATATCCTGGATTTTGGGGTGTGGGGCCGCTATAAAGACAGATACAAGTGCGTCATTTGATTTATTAATAGGGTGGAGCAGTGGTCTTAACCTGGGGTCCAGGGAGGCCTCACAGGGGGTCCGCAAAGCCCTGTTGCTGGACACCAACAATAGTGGCAGCAACAGGGTGTGACAACAGGTGTGTGTGTGTGCAGGTGCTGAAGTTGTCCTCGACAAAAGGGACACAGCAGCATGTGTGTGCACACACTCAGATTATGACGCTGGAGAGCAGAGTTTGAATTCAAACTCAGCCGTGGAAACCCCATCGGGTGAGCTCGGGCAAGTCACACTCTCTCAGCCTCAGCAAAAGGCAAAGGCAACAAATCTTGCCGAGAAAATTGCTGTGATAGGTTCACCCTTAGGGTTGCCCTAAGTCAGTTTTCGAAGCGGAGACAGGATGGCTAGAAAGAATTTCCCCTAGTCGGCTGCACTTTGTTATTGTGTGCCTTCGACCCACTTCCAAAGTGACCGAAGTGAACCTATCACAGTTTTTGTTTGGCAAGGTTTGTTCAGAGGGGGTTTGCCTTTCCCTTCCTCCGAGACTGAGAGGACGTGACGTACCCAAGGCCATGCGGTGCCTGAGCAGCGATTTGAATCCTAGTCTAGAAAATTTTAATAAACAAAATATTTGAACATTTAAATCTAAATTTAAATATTTAGCTCTTGAATTAAACCTTGGGGGTCCCTGCCAAGAAATTATATTTGCAGGTGATCCCCGGTAAAGAAAAGGTTAACCACCACTGTGGTGGAGAGTATGTTGATCTTTGCAGAGAAAGACACGTCCAAGTCAAATGAAACCAATACTTTCATTTGGTGCTTTGTCCAAAGTACAACCTGCTTGCCAAGCCTGCGTATCAGGAATTTTAGACGTCCCTTTTTGCTCTTTTGAAAAGCAGGCAACAATGTCCTTACCTCTGATCCATATCAGTAACCCTCGCCAACTCCTCATCCCCACCAAACTTTGCAAAAAGCAAAAGAATGCAAAACTTACTAGCAGGAAAGTCATGGTGTAACCCGGACGGGAAGCCCAAGTTGGTATCACAGCGGTGAGCGCTTGGTGGCAACGGTGAATCAACCGCTCCATTTCCAGCCTCCTGTGAGCCTGAACGCCCAAAAAGGTGCCAGATCGTGAAAGCTAAGCAGGGCCAGCCTTGGCTAATCCTTGGATGGGAGACCGCCAACCGACCCTAAGTCCTGTAGGCTAGATTTCAGAGGACGGAAACTGGCATAAATCACCTCGGAGGATTCCTTGCTTAGGAAAACCCCTCTGAAATTCATGGGTTTGCCATAAGTCGAGAAGCACCTACGCACACACCACTGCCTCACCTTTGCCCCTCATAGGCAGTCCGTGTTTTGCAAGGCTGTGCACGGCCGCTCATGCGCTTACTTCGTCTTTCTCCACTTTTCCAGAGCAGCGAACAAAATAGGCTGGATGCTTGTTGCCAGCAGGGGTTGGCATCTGGGAAACTCCTCCTTCCAAGAGGCTGCTGTGTTGACGATGCCCGCCTCCCCAGCGTATATATATTTTTTTAACGTTTAAAGAGCTGAGTCCTATTTTAATTCCAGACAATAGAAGAACCCTGCTGTTATTCTTGCAATCTGCTCGATTACATCTCTGCAACCGTTTCCTCAGATGACCCTTCTTTCCTTCCCTCTATCCCTCCCTCTTTTCCTAGGGCAATGTTTAAAAAATTTTGGCTTTTTTTTTAATTAGAAATTTTTAAAAATTAATGCATAAACCAAAAAAGAGAACCCAAACAACCAAATCAATACATGGTAAAGACAAACAACCAAATCAGCCTACATATAACATTATACTAAACAAAGAAAGAAAATGGTATACATGTAGACCATACTTAAACTAAACTGATAATCAAATTGTACTAAACCAAACGACAACAAAAAGAGGCTACCTTTAATTAAAAATGGCTCTTGCACTCGTTGCAAACAGCTCCAAGATATGAAAGTATACTTAACTTAAACCCATTACTTTCTGCTCTTTTAAATTTGTTGCTCCTTATGTTTTGAAATGATTAATACTGTTGATTTTTGAAATGGAAATTTATGGAATATAAGACACAGAAATTAAAATATTTTTTTTTCCCTAGGGCAATTTTAAACCTACCACCAAATGTTTTACGTACGTTTCCAGAGGGGCTGCTTGTCTTTTTACCTGTCGCAGTGATCGCCATAAACTTCATAACATTTTAAAAACAAGCCCCTTCCCTGCCAAACTTTTTCAGTCCGGAGTCCTTCAGATCTATGGGATGCAAGTTTCTGGAATTCCCTGAATTCCTGGCCGCTGGCCAGGTTAGCTTGAGAAGGATTGGAGCTTAAATCCAAAACATCTGGATGGGTACCAGATTGGAAAAGGCTGGCAGATGTTTTTGCAAAGAACAGGCATTACTGAGGTAATAATTCTAGGCCATGTAAACCACCAATCAATGAGCTGACTTGGGAGAAAAACATTAAGAGACAGCAAAGTTTCGTTCTCCCTTAGGTTGCTTGATTTACAATTATTTTGGATAAAATCGGTCAAAATGTGAATTGAATGATTGATAGATGATTGATAGACTATTTGATAGACTGGCTCTTTGATATATACTTATGTTTTCATGATTGTAGAGACTTTCCTTTTTTTGAGTCTCTGTTCTATAAATTTTAATATATATATATATATATATATATATTTTCCATCTGGAGTATAGTGATTCAGAGGACCAACATTAATTTTAGTACAAAACTCCACTATCTCTATCGCCATTTTTTGGCTTCTTCTTCTATGCTCACTGGAGGATTGTGGGAATGGCGGTCCAGAAAAGGAACTTTTCCAAGCCCTCATTAGCCCAGGCAGAAGTTTATGCTTTACCTGTGAGGAGCACTAGATCTCTCAGTGATAATCATAGATATTACATTAGGACACAAAGCGATGGATTTGAACTACAGGAAAAGAGATTCCATCTAAACATGAGGAAGGACTTCCAGACATCAAGAAAAGTTTTACAGTGGAATATTTTGCCTGGGAACGTGACGGAGTCTCCTTCTTTGGAGGTTTTTAAATGGAAGCGGAATGGCCAATCCGTTGAGGTTATATTCCTGCCTGGCAGAATGAGGTTGGACTGGATGGCCCTTGGGGGTCTCTCCCAACTCTAGGATTTCTATGATTCTGCTGCAATTTATCCAATTTTTGCCTTCCTTTAAAAAGAGAAAACAACTGTTAAATTTGTTGTGGGGAAGGAAAGGAGTCTTTGCATGATCTTTGCATGATCCGCTCATGGCTAGGGACCACCTCCTGACATAAGATTCCCTGGCTATAAAAAGGTATGAATTGCAATCTTCCTCACCGACGTGTCACACGGAGTAAAGCCTGCAAAGTCCTTTGCAAATTGGAACATGTTGCAATGCACACACCTATATATTTAAATAATATATAAAGTGTGTATGTGCGTGCACATGGCTGCATTTATAAAACACACACACACATCTATCTATCTATCTATCTATCTATATATCTATCTATCTGTCTGTCTGTCTGTCTGTCTGTCTGTCTGTCTGTCTGTCTATCTAACAATAGAGGATCCAAGGCCATTTCCGCACTAGATGGTTATAGCGCCATTATTCCACTTTCAACATCCTATGGAATCCTGAGGTTTGCAGTTTCGGGAGGGGCCAGTGCTGCAAACCCCAGGATTCCATAGGATGTTGAAAGTGGAATAATGGCGCTATAACCATCTAGTGCGGAAATGGCCCAAGTTGCACTCAAGCTCTTCAAGTGTGTCCTGTTTTTAACTTGCTCTTGTTGCCGTGTGCCTTCGTTTCCGACTTTTGGAGACCCTAAGGCAAACTTATCACAGGGTTTTCTGGGGCTGAGAGTGTGTGACGCGCCCTAGGTCACCCAGTGGGTGTCTGTGGCTGCCGAGGGACTTGAACTCTGGTCTCTGGGATTGTAGCCCAGGGCTCCAACCACCATGCAACACGGCCTCTCAGCCAAAGCTGAAACTCTAAACTTTATAAAGAAATGGGTGACAGTCACTGTGTTCAGCCTTGCATTTCATTCTGGTTAGTTTATGATGATATGTCATCATTTAATGTCTTTTGACATCACTAAGTTGTTGTTCACATCCTTATCCTTAGTGGGGCTGCGCTGTGAGAGAAAGCAGGAATGGCATTCTGCCCATGCTCAGAGGTGCTCTTGCCCCACGCGCCACCCCTTTGTTTTGGCAGAACCCAAGAGATAAAAATCTAAAGAAGATCATATATACTTCCGGTCACCGTGTGACCACCGAAGAAATCTCCGGGGGGAGGAGAAGCAAAACGTCTGCCCGCAGCAGACCACTTGTGATCTATAAGTCACGCATTTCTCGTGTATTTGTACATTTTGCAAGGTCAATAGATCTCTTCAGTCTTTTCGGATTCGTTTTGCGCTTCCCCATACAGCTTCTCCTATGGAAATATTATTCCTTTTCAGCCCCTCCTTGAAGAACTTTCATTGGGAAGCCCGGAAGTGTTGTATAAAAACACTCCCTCAGTCAACTGCCTAAAGCCGAGCTCGGGCGCCCCGCCTATTCTGCTCCGGTAGCCAATCAAAACCGCGTGACGCGCGGCCTCGCAACAAAGGGGGCGGCGCTCTGAGCGATCGCTTAGTGACGCTTCGGCCGCGGCGGCTGAGAGTCTCGCGAGACTTCCTTCCCTCCTTCCCTTCCTTCCTCGCCTTTCCTCCCAAGATGGCGGCGCCGGGCGTGGAGGCGGCCCTGGAGCTGCTGGGGCGGGTCTCGCGGCTGGAGGAGCCCTTCGAAGAGCTCCGGGCTCTGAAGGTGGCCGTGCAGGCCCTGCCGCCCGGCGCCCTCCGCGAACGGGGGCCCGAGTTCCCCCTGGCCGGGTTGTTCGCCCTCATGGGCCGGGGGGACAGGTGAGGGGCAGGCGGGGGCTGGGGTCGTCAGGCCCTCTCTTCCTTCCAAGGCCCTGGTTAGGGTCAGACAGTCCCGAAGCTGGAAGGGACCCCGGGGGCCAGCCAGTCCGGCCCCTTCTGCCGGGCAGGAACCCACCTCAAGGCCTCTGCTCAAAAACCTCCAGAGAAGGAAGAGGCTCCGCCACACTCCATGGAGGCGGCAGCAGATTCCACTGCTTTGGCCATCAGGGGGTTCTTCCTAAGGTTTAGATGGAATCTCTTTTCCTGTAGTTGGAATCCGTTGCTGTTTGTCCCAGTCTCGGGAGCAGCAGAAAACAGACTGGCTCCGTCTTCAACATGGCAGCCCAACCCATCTTTAAATGTCACCTCTTAACCTTCTTTTTGGCTGGATAGTAGCACGTGTGAAAGGGATCTCGGAGTCGTCATAGACCGCAAGCTGAACCTGAGTCGACAATGTGATGCAGCAGCCAAGAAAGCCGATGCAATTCTCGGCTGCATCAGTAGGAGTATGGTGTCTAGGTCGAGGGAGGTACTGGTACCACTCTAGCCTGCTTTGGTTAGACCTCATCTTGAATACTGTGTCCAGTTTTGGGCACCCCAGTTCAAGAAGGACATGGTCAAGCTGGAGCAAGTCCAGAGGAGGGCGACCAAAACAGTGAGGGACCTGGAAGCCGTGCCCTATGAGGATAGACTCAGCTAGGGATGTTTCGTCTGCAGAAGAGAAGGTTAAGAGGGGACATGATAGCCATGTTGAAATATTTGAAGGAATGCCAGGTAGAGGAGGGAGAAAGCTTGTTTTCTGCTGCTCCAGAGACCAGGACAAGGAGCAATGGATTCAAGCTGCAGGAAAGGAGATTCTCCCTGAACCCTGGGAAGAACTTCCTGACGGTCAGAGCTGTCTGGCAGTGGAATATGCTGCCTCAATGGAGTGTGGTGGAGTCTTCTTCTTTGGAGGTTTTTAAGCAGAGGCTAGATGGTCATCTGTTGGGAGTGCTTTGAGGGTGTTCCTGCATGGCAGGGGTTGGACTGGATGGCCCCGGGGGTCTCTTCCAACTCTACATTTCTATGATTCTATGATTCTTTTCATCAGGCTAAACATACCCAGCTCCCTAAGCCACTCCTCATGGGGCTTTGTGGTTTCCAGACCTTCTACTGAGGGAAGAGAGTGCTAGACATGATAGTCAGTTTCAGGTTTCCTCTGGTGCTTTGGAGATGTTAGGTCTCGTTCCTTCCCCCTTTTCAAGGCCCTAGGTGGAATCATAGAGATCACAAAGGCCAGCCAGTCCAACCCCATTCTGCCATTCAGGAATGCCACCATCAAAGCATTCCTTACAGATGGCCATCCAGCCTCTGTTTAAACACCTCCAAAGAAGGAGACTCCACCACACTCCCAGGCGGCAGTGTATTCCACTGTTGAACTACTCTTACCATCAAGAAGTTCTTCCTAATGCTTAGGTAGAATCTCTTTTCCTGAAGTTTGAAGCCATTGCACTGTGTCCTAGTCTCTACAGCAGCAGAAAACAGGTTTACTCTACCCTCCATATGACATCCTTTCAAATATTTAAACATCGTTTTGCCCTTAACCTTCTCCAGGCTAAACATATCCAGTTCCCTACGCCTGTCCTCATAGGGCTTCATAGTTTCCAAGCCTTCTACCATTTTGGTTGCCCTCCTCTGGACATGTTCCAGTTGGTCAGTATCCTTCCTGAACTGTGGTGCCCAGAACTGGACATAAAGTTCCAGGTGGAGTCTGACCAAAGCAGAATAGAGTTCTCATGGAGGAGGTAAAATTGAAGATAAAGGGGGCAAACCACGAGCAAGGATTTTGCATGGTCCCTGATTGTGTTCTTTATGTGTTTTTATAAAGTCTGGACACCACCGCAGAATAAATCCTTAGTGTTATGTTATCCTGCTTGATTCTAATGGTAGGAGTTCTTGGAGTGGGATCTTAGCTTCAAGATTTTGGTACATAGGCAAACTTATATGGGAACAGATTACCGGGCCGCAGGCTATTTAGAACTGTCATGGTTAGGAGCCGGCTTTTGAGGGAACAGATTGCTGATTGTTCTGTCTGTCTTCTTTGCAAAGCAGTGAACAAATCTCTTTATGTGTCTCCATTCTCGAGCGCTTTCTCCAAGTCATGGATCCCTTGTATATCATCCAACATTTTGGGGAAGAACTTCAGAAAGGGCTCTTCCATCCTGATGATTCAGTCAAAATTCTCACAATATCTCAGGTATGCACGATATTGTTTGTTTAATAGCTGACACAGATGTATTCATTGTGGACCAGAAGTTGAGCACCAGAGTAGCAAGACCTGTAATTGAATGTGGAGAGGAAATGTTAATGAAATGAGCTAGCCAGCTAGATAACTTTATTTGCACCAACCTACTGCAATAGAAACATAGTATTGTAGTAAAATTAAAAGTTACAATTTTACCATGTTCGTGAGCTGTTGTAGTTGAATGAGTTCCAGATAATATACAAAGCAAAACATTCTGAAAGTTAAATAAAAGCAGGACTTAGAAACCCATGTTCAATCTTATTTTGACAACAACACCCACTATGCATTTGGCAGACTCAGTTGCCACCCTGTTGTCTTGGTCTGCTAAAAGAAGGGGTACATAAAAATCAGAGGAATGCCCTGACATAGCTGTCAAGAGGCAGGAGAGTGCTTCCCTCTTCAGAGCTCCATAAATAGGGCAACCTAGCAGCGCATGAACTACTGATTTGGTGTTGCTCTCATCATAAGGACAAACCTGATCTTGCAACTTGAGTGAAAACTTTTCTATATTTAGGAGTTATAAATGAAATCTGGTGTGGTGTAGTTTTGAGTGTTGGACTATGACTCAGGAGACCAGAGTTGAAATCCCCACTTGGCCATGGAAACTCATTGGGCACATCACACTCTCACAGCCCAGCAACCCCCCCGAACAAATCTTGCCAAGAAAACCTGTAATAGTTTCGCATTGGGGTCGCTGTAGTATAAAGGTTACTGATGTGAAAGTGACTGTGGTACTCTCCTCCCTCTTCCTGCTCTTCGTTAAGATGCTATGACTGTATATGATTTTTTTTTAAAACACAACTAATAATAATGAAAGACTGCAAGAGAGAAGCAGATGTGCTTTATTTCGCCGTATATGTTTGTGCTGCAAGCAGCTGCCGGGAACTGCCTAATCACATCTTACAGTGTCACACTGAATTTCTAGGTTGGAAGGATAGTTGAAGACCCAGATGCCGTTAGAGAAATCCTTAATACTCCTGAGTTGCTGAGGCAGGTCATCTACTGTATCGCTGCAGAGAAAATAGCAGTGGCCAAAGAGGTAAGAATCTGCCGTACTGAAACCAGCTGGATTCTTGCTAGTTATGTATGGCTGTTGACTGTAACACAGGCAAGGATACAGTCATTCACCTGATTGATTTTGGCAAGTAAGAAGGGCCTCTGTCTGACCAGCCAGGAGAAGATATTGTGAATAGAAAGGCAGTCATGTGTTTTAAAGCCTTCAGTGTGTCATGAGTTGCTAAAATAAGTATCTATGTTCTCTGCCTGAAGAGGGGATCTGTGTCTGCTGCTTAGGTATCTTATTCTAAGAAATTCGCTTGGTCTTGTTTTAAATGCAGTCATCTGTCTCTTCTGTTGCTCATATAGCCATTCTTCTTTTTCTAGGCCATCAAGTCACTATCAAGGGTAGCAGAAACGCCTGAAGGCTTAGAAGCTCTGCTTGCCGGAAATTTGCTTATTGACTTGAAAAAAGTTATGGCCAAGAGTGACATCGTACGCTATCGTGTGTATGAGGCAAGACTGCTTATGATCCTTGGTGGTCTGGAGGCTTGCTGACTCAGATGTGGGATTAAGCATGGTGTTGTTTGAACTTTCGGGTAAAGAAAGGGTGAATGAGTGCATAGCAGTCTTTTTGATTTTTTTAAAAAATTAGTGTCTATGGCGTAGCAGCGTGGAAATGGGGATGTGCTCCTTGCTTTCCTGAATTAGAGCAGCTTTGCACAACCTGGTGGCTGTACAGTAGTGCTGCAATGCAAACCTCATCATCCCCTGTCAAAATGACCAGTGGGTAGGGGTAAGGAGTGATACCTTTCTTGTCAAAGATCCTGTCATTTGCCTGGCAAAGCAGCTTAAGATACTAGCAAGAACTGGGCATGTCCATAAGGAAAAGGTTGTAGGTTCTGCTCTTTCTGAATCCTCTTAAGTCAAGAGCGGGTTGCTCTGAACTACAAATCCTAGGGTTTGATAGGATGGATCTGGGGCAGTTGTAAATGGAATCACAATGCTATAATTGTGCAATGTGAAAGGGCCCCTGAGTGTGGATTGCCCTCTTTGGGGGACCTGCTTGATGCGGACATTAACTTCATTTTAGTGCTAAGTAAAAATGTGGCTTTTTCTACAGACCTTCAGGGTTTAAAAAGTTGTGGCTTAAATCTGATATGGTTTTTAAGCTGTTTTTATTTTTATTTTTTTATGTTTTAGACTACTTTAAATTCCTCTTACAGTTTTAAATGGCTTTATATACTGTGTGCTGCCCTAGGATCTAATGGAACAGGGTAGGAGGTAAATAGTTAAATTAAGCTTTAAAATTTTCTCATTTTTCCCTTCTTTGTGCTTTTGTGTTAGTTAGTCGTTGGTATTTCTTCGGTGTCTGCAGATTCTCTGAACTATTGCGTCAACAGTGGGTTAATATCAGAGTTGATCGGAGAGCTGACCGGGAATGATGTGCTTGTCAGGTAAATGGCGTTGTTACACATTTTGCCTTGGTGTAGCCTTGGGCCTAATCCTGTTCCTTTAGTTATGCGCAGTTTGATCTATTTGTTTGCCGGTCAGAGTTGGAGACTGGATTATCACCCCTTGCTGTCTTTCCACAAACTAGTAAAACCCTTTTTTATTACAGCAGGCCTTTCACAGTTGATTTTTTTTAGGGGGAACAGGCTTTGCATAATGTGCTAGGCTAGTTGTTGTTGTTGGTTTCGTTTGTTTTAACTGGTTTCAAATGTTATCATTGCCTTTTAATTTCTGTTAATTTTTATGTATATTTTAACTGTAGTAAGCCACCTTTAGTCCCAAACAGGGAAGAAGGTAGGATATAAACTACTATTGCCACCACTACTACAGGTGGCCCTCCACATTTGAAGGTTTGACTTTCAAGGACTTGATTACTTGCAAGTTTTTTCGACCACTGCCCCCCTCCCCTGACCTCAGTGCTTCCTTTCCAGGGGAACCTTCCCTCTTGGCAGCTCTGATCAGGCTGTGCAGTCGTTTAAAAACCCACCTCTGGTCCTCCACTACCACCACCAGCTAAGGAAGGATCACAGCCCAATTTCTCAACACCACAAACCCTCTCCTGGTGCTCTCCACACACCCAAGGAAGGAGATGGATGTGAGAGAGAGGAAGTATAGGGCCACCATGACAACGCAACCACTTTCCCTCTCCCTTTCGTGACCAGGCTTGGACCTTGGGTACCTGCTCTCCCCACCATGCGTTAGCTTCTTTCCCACACACACACACATTTTGATATTTGTGTTTTTTCCACTTTTGCAGGGTTCCTCTGCCCCTGACCCTAGTGAATGTGGAGGGACAACTGTACTGCTACTAGTAATGATGATGTCAGAACTCTGTACATTATTGCTGTCTATTATTTGCTATATTGTCTTCAAGGATCTGAGGTGGTCCTCCCTTATTCCATCCTCACAGCAGATCTATGGAGTAGCTTAGGCTGAGTGATAGCGACTGGCTCAGGGTCACAAAGTGAGCTTTGTGCCCGAGTGGCATATTGAAACAAAAGCAAAAAGTGCTTCTTTGCATGATTGCAAATAATAATATGAAATTGTTGTTGTGTGCCTTCAAGTCATTTCTGATTTATGGCAACCCTGTCACTGGGCTTTCTTGGCTAGATGCATTGAGAGGAGATTTGCTGTTGCCTTCCTCTGAGACTGGGAGATTGTAATTTGTCCAGGATCACCCGGTGGGTTTCTGTGGCTGAGGAGGGATTCAAACTCAGGTCTTTAGAATAGAACTCTCAAGTTGCTCTACCACATTGGCTCTCTTTTCAACACATATTATTATTTGCTCTTCCATGCTTTTGCTTCTGTGTTTTGTCTGCTGCTCCTCTATTATTCAGTCAAGTGGGGAATTGAGCCTGAATCTCTCTTGTTCCAGCAATGACCTGTGTTGAATTGTTTGAATTTAAGAGGAATCTTAAATGAATGTTTTATATGTGTATATACATACATACATATACATATTGCAGGGCTACCTGTATAGAGGCAGTGACATCGCTTGCTCACGCTCACCATGGACGTCAGTATCTGGCTCAGCAAGGGGTCATTGATAAGATTTCCAATATAATAATTGGGGCTGATGAGGATCCCTTCTCAGGCTTCTACTTGCCAGGCGAGTCATATCTTCCTTGTTGGCTTCATCTTCCTTCTTTCTCCTTTGATTTTTTTTTAAAAAAATTAATCGATTAATATCACCTCTCCGTTCCATCATGAAACTCAGAGGTTTCCAGGTGGTCTCCCATTCAGGCATTGGCCAGACTTAGCCTTATTTAGCTTTAGTGGGGTGTCTGCTCCATGTACCTTCACACTGTATCCGTGGGGTGGTGGAGTGGGACCTGTTTTGCAGTGCTGTTTGGTATAGAGCAATGGTTTCCAAACTTTAGTCCTCTAGATGATTTGAACTTCAGTTTCCAGAACTTCTAACTGTTGTCCAAACTGGCTGGAGTTTCTGGCCCTGGAAAACACCCTGCGGGACCAAAGTTTGGGAACCACTGATATAGAAGATGTGCTTTGTTTTTAAATATTTCTGTTCCTCTCCCTGAATGAATGCCAGCATTGTTGTGTCATCCTAGGATTTGGACAGCAAGCTGTCAGGCTGGTGAAAAGGGCTGAGCTCTCAGACCAAGAATTGTTTAACCTTGAGCCTGAATTGCAAGGTTAAGTTGGCAGGTGGCAACAAACTTTGTGTATGATACCAGCTTTGCATAGGAAAAAAAATGCACTTCCAGCTTTGACCAGCTAGAAATTATTGCTTTGGTATAAATCAAGGTGGCTAAAGTGTAACTGTGAAGGGAGCCATTTCCATCTCACAATTGCTGTTTGGCTGTAATGTCACATATTGGTGCACTGGAAGTGAGGTCATATTGCTTCTGACCTTGCCGTTGGATGATTTTTGGCTAAGGTTTTTTGTATGTTTGGAAAAATTTTTTGGAAGGTTGGACTCTGAAAGGCTGGGGAAAGTAAATCACAACAGTTACAGCTGCTTTTGGGTGAATTTGGCCATTTTTTCTGTAAAAATTGCTGTAAAATGGTTGCACTGTTTTTTAAAAATAAAATGTTTGGGGGTCATCAGGGGACACACTTTGGTGTCCCAAGGATCACATGTAGCCTATGAGCCACAGTTTGCCCACCTCTTGGTATAAGCTGACCCTCTGGCTGGGGAAGATGGGATTTGCCATCTGCCACATCCAGAGGGAGGGCTGTCAGCTGAGTAGTTTGGTGTAGGTTTTTTCTCCTCACCATTGTGTGAGAGGCATATAGAGTATGTCCTTGGATGCTTATTTTTCTAGCCACTGTGTCTGGATAGTGTGAATAACTCCTAGACTCTCCCTCAACCACAACCCTTTTCTCTTTTTGGCAGGCTTTGTGAAATTTTTCGGCAACCTGGTTGTGGTGGACAGCCCCCAGCAGATCTGCGAGCGATACCCTGCCTTTGTGGAGAAAGTCTTCAGCATGGCAGAGGGCCAAGACCCGACCATGTTTGGTGTGGGTGTGGACACCCTTGGGATCTTGGGATCGAACGTGGAGGGGAAGCTGGTGTTGCAAAAGAAAGGTCTGTACTGTGTATAAAGATAAGAAGTGCTGTTACGGGAGAGGAGGAAGAACACTAACTTTGCCGCATGTAAAGCGGAACTCCATTTTAGGAGGAGGCCTGGCTGGATGTGGGTGGTAGTTTTAGGATTTTCAGTTTTCTGGTTGTTGAATGGAAATAGCTGCGTCCATTCCTGCAGATGTCAGGTCTAGCTACATGACCCATGCCTTGGTTTTATCCCATTTGGACTGCTGTAATACACTCTACCTGAGACTGCTTTTTTAGATGGTTTGGAGCCTTCAGTGGATCCAAAATGCCGCAACCAGAGTGCTGACTGAGGTCATTTACAGGGAACCTAAAATTCTTTTGTTGAAACAGCTTCACTTTCCAGCAGTTTATTTCCTAGCACAGTTCAAAGGGCTAGTCCTGACCTATAAAGTCCTGTGTGTCTTAGCTCCAGATTATCTTTAAGCTGTATCTCCCCATATGAGCCTACCCAAGTCTTGATGATCTTTGGGGAAGGCTTTCACAGGCCCATCTGGTAAGGACATGTGAGAAGGCCTTCTTGATGGCTGCTCCCAGGCCCTGAAATTTCCTTCCATCTGTCCTGCAGTCAGAACCGGTAATCAGAGGCTGTGTAAGGCCTGGGAAGTTTTTGCATGGGCTTAAGTTGTGCTTTGCTGCCTGGAAAGCTGTTGTGTTTGGGTTCACACTGGAGCAGATAAATGTAGGACTGAGCTGTATCAAGAGAAGGGGTATCAGACATAGATGTTATCCTCACTATTCCTCCCACCTGCACCCCTCATCTCAGACTGGCTCCAGAAAATTGGATAGATTTGAGGGTGCGCGGTGGTTAGTAAGGGGGAAATGAGCAGGAGGAACACCAGTTGTATGAACACAACTCCAGTTGTGTGACACTGAGTCTAACCCTGAAATGGGGAAACTGTGTTTACCAGTTGTAGAATAAGCTAGGATTTTAAACCAACTTGTTTCAGGTTCTTAAATCAACTTGGTTAAAGATCCTGGCTTGTCCTCAAAAATTTTTTTTTTTTTGAGCTGAGCAGGAAGCCATGGTTAATTAAGAGACTTGACTTAATTTTGGCTCAGACAAAATGACAGGATATTTGTTTGGATTGCCAGAAGTATGACTGCATAAGTAATACTGTGCAAGCAGCAGAAAGATTTGGATCGTGTAGAAAGTGACTTTCTTTATAATGAAAAAATCTCTTCTTTGCCTCTCCAGGAACTAGGTTCCACAGTGTGCTAAACAGAATAGGACATCAGGCAAAGAATGCCCCAACAGAGATGAGAATTCGGTGTCTGGATGCCATTTCATCTCTTTTGTACCTGCCAGTAAGTTACTGCAACCCCTTTTCCTTATGAGTGGGTGCATTACAGAACTAAATTTGTCTTTGTGAGAAAATGAGTTGGATGGCCTTTAACATTGCAACATCCACTCTAAAAGATTTATAACAAGCAGTTCCTCTGGGAGGATAGTTTCCTTTCAGGCTTGCTGAAAATATGAATGTGTATATTTCCACCCATCTTCTAGATACCGGAATGCAGGGTAAACCTGAAACCTGCATTAAGTGGTAACTTCTCAAACGGAATGTAATACAGTCAATGTTGTAATAATAATAATAATTATAATTATAATTATAATTATAATTATTATTTTATTTGTTACTCGCTTCTCCCTAAGACTCAAGGTGGGTATATTCCAAAGTTAGTGCTCTGTGTTCTCTAGGTTTTTAGGTGAATTCTTCTACTGGGTAATTTTCCCAGTAGGTTTCAATGAGTGCAGACAACAGATTATTTAAGACAGCATCTTATTTTAACAACTTCAGCCCCCTACTGTCTCCTCATTGAAAACTATAGGGGATTTCCCCCATTACTGTTCCCAGGCATCTCTTCTCCGTTTTCGAGCCCTACGGGGAGCAGAAGGTTAAGCGGTTCAAAAGGCGATACCGTAAAAATAAATATTTTCTGAATTTTCAAGAAAACAGTCAGATGCCTTTGCTTAAGCCACTTGCCTGCCTTTTGTGTATAGCTGGATCAGCAGACGGAAGACCTTCTGGGGATGACGGAGTCCTGGTTCTCCTCGCTGGCCAGTCAGCCCTTGGAGCTTTTCAGGAGCATCAGCACACAGCCATTTCCTGACCTCCACTGTGGTGCTTTGAGGGTCTTCACCGTAAGTGCCCTTTTCAATAGATGTGTGTCTGACTTTATTCCAAAAAAATCTACCCTCAGGCCTTGCCTTTCTTCAGCTGGATCAGAGGTGCTCAGTAATTACAGGTGAGCTTTTGAAGCCTCCAAAAGGCAAGATGTTACAAAAATGTGACTTTATGGGGAGGCTGACACAGTGTTCAAGCCTGCAGTATTAGGCATGTGACCCAGCGTGAGGAGTCATTTGAGTGTTAGACTAGGATTTGACCAGGGTTCAAATCACTGTTTAGCTGTAGAACCCACTGGATGGCCTTGGGAAGCGACACTATCTCAGCCTAAAAGAAAGGCTTTGTCTGAATAAATCCTGCCAAGAACACCCTAGGAAAGGCTCACCAGAGATTGCTGTCAACTTGAAAATGTAACAGTGACAAGATGAAGGCACCAAGGTTTCATATTACACTTAAGACTTCTGGGACAAACAAAACATAACAAAGGTTATTTCTGGTCTTGGAAAGTCTAAAAATCCATGATTACACAGGTTTGTCTCAGTGCTCAGTTGAAGCGTGTGGGTTCTTTAGTAAGTAAAGGATGAATGTAGTAAAATACAGTGGTATTTTGTTTTAGCAAAGTTGGAAATCAATTTTGCATGCTGCATTAAGGTTTTTAAAACAATACTGGTCAGTTTGACTAAATGAGCCCTGCCACAGGCTGAAGTGACTACAGCTTTCCTCATTCTGGTGCTGGACTATATTGCCTAGCAAAACAACATGGCAGTTGCTAGATGTCAATCTTCTAACAAAATCTCTCTCTCTCTTTTGTTTTAAAACACCATAGGCTATCGCTAATCAACTGTGGGCCCAGAGGCTGATGAGCGAGCCCGGCTTTGTGGAATACGTCGTGGACCGCTCAGTGGAGCCAGACAAAGCCTCAAAGGAGGCGAAATACGAACTGGTGAAGGCTTTAGCCAGTTCAAAGACCATCGCTGAAATCTTTGGGAACCAACATTACTTGAGGCTTCGAGCTTACCTGCGTGAAGGGCCTTATTATGTCAAGGCGGTTTCAACCACAGCTGTGGAAGGAGCTGAATAATGTTCAAAAGACCGGCTTTAATTTGCTCTCTGGTAAACCCAGGGGTGGCTGGCCAGACCATCTTGGCCCTTCTTGAGGGTGTTTGACTTTGGTGGGCGTGGAGCGGAAAGGAAAAAAAAATCTGAGGAAGGAATTGGCTTTGGTAGTGTGACTTTTTGAAATGACAGATAAATGGGTACAAATGATGAGGAGGAATGGACAAACAGAGATATTCTGTCTTCCATGGTCCAGTTAAAACACTATGTTTACCTGTAAAACTGAGCAAGCTTTTAAGTGCAGCTTACTTCAGAGCAAGCTGGGTAGGAATTTGGTTCCCAATTAGATGGTCATGATCCAGCACCCCAATGTGTGTGTGTTCCCAATTTTGGCTCACGTTTTTAGGTGCGGAGTGCTCTGAGCTATTAAACTTGGGAGTTAGTTTACTGTGTTGGAAAGTAGCTCTGCTAAAAGCCCATCGTTTTAGTAGGTTGGAGCCTCATTCTCAGTTTCACCCTGCTTTGAATTACTTTGTCAGGCTTGTCTTGAGACGTGAGCGTGTACACTTGATACCCCATGTTGCAAATGCAAATTATTCACACTTCAGTTTCAAGTGTGTGCTTAGCTGTCCCTGTGGGTGCCTGCTTAAAACAGCCTTGCGTCACACTGACCTTTTGGACCAGAATAAAGGTTGCCAAACAAGGTAAATAGAGAATATTGACGCCTTTCTGTAATTTGGAATGGATGAGATTGCTGCCATCTAATATTTCAAGCTTGTAGTTTTTGACACAAGTCAAAGATTTTTGGGGCTTCACGTCCCACAAGGCTCAGACCTGCATGGATAGTGGTTACAGATTCTGAACATTGGATATGGAGGACCAGAGGTTGGGAGCCTTTGACTTAAAAGATGCCCACACAGTGTCTTACAGTCACTTCACTACATCTGTGCACCGTGTTACAAATGGGCACATTTGTTGGCTCTGATTTCTCTGATGTTCCTTTTTCCCTGTTTTGTCCTCAAGTTCTTACCATCCTGTTTATGAAGTTATTTGTGATTTTTGCTAAACTCTTAATGAAAAAGCCACTGATGCACCAAACAAAACCCTCCCCATCTGCACTGGCCAAATTCAGCTTGTCCCAGCATGGAGAGGACCCTGCTGTAGTTGCCTACCATAAAGTTGAGGCACCTCTCAGAGAAAAAAGAGCTGGCAACCCTGCTGGAATACACAAGGATTTCAAGGTAGACTTCAGGGAGCTAAACTTTCAAGAGCCCTGGTGTGGAAAAAAAGCACCTCTGAGTTGGGTTTGCTCTCAATTCTATTAATCTTGGGGGGGTTTTTGGTCCTTGTTTGCGAAGAACTTGCTGAATTCTCTTAGGTTGACCTAAAACTCTCCAAATGAAGCAAAATTCTCACTCATCTCTAGTTGCAAGGTGTGATTGCTCCATGCTTTCACTACCAATCCAAATGTGTCCCCTTAATTATAATTGGTAGCACACAAAATGAGCATTCGCTCTCTCTTGCTGCCTGAGCTGTACGTAATGAAAGGGTTAGACAAAAAGAAAGAGAGATGGACTCTGCCTTTCATTTTTGAAATGAACTACTGTAGAGTTCATCTGTCAGGCTGGAACACTTCCTCGGAATCATGAAGTTAGTAGCAAGACTTTCAGTCTTTTTCCAAGTCTTGGAATTTACTTTGTTTTGTTTATACAAAACAAGATAACGCAACTCTTAGAACAACTAACAATGCTTAAAATAAGCCATAAAATACAGGACTGTTAAAACAAACGGTGAGAATAGATTTAAAAGGCAAAATTAAAAGGCCTCAGATGAAAACATGTATCTCATAAAATGAATGATAGGTATTCCCATGCATCTAATAATCCTCTCATTTGTTCCTTGAATGAGGAAGTTTGAAACCGCCTATTTGGAATAAAACAGGAAGCAAAGGTTGGTGAAAAAGAAGCAGTGCTACACGCAATACATAACCAGTTTAGGGAAATCATTGCAAATTAGCTGCTGTGATAACCATTAGCACAGCCTGTTTTAACGCATTGGGTTAAATCCAGGTTAAAACAAACTCCTTCAGTTGGTTCTTTAATCAGAAAAACCGAGGGCTTCTTTCGGAAGGGCATCAACACTCAGGTGTTTAAACCCATCCAGGTATGTCATGACTCTGCAAGAAACCAGCCCATAATAGGTCTCCAACAGTGTGCAGTCTTTGCCATCGCTGATCTCTTCCCATTCTTGGAGTAGCTGGCTCTCTCTCGCTACAGGGGAAGTGAAAATGAACTTGTAGCAGCACCGGTTGTACCGGATTTGCCTTTTCCCAGAAAACCGTGAGCTGTGAACAGGCACCAAACCAGCTCTCTTAGCACACATTCCCACAAAAACACCGGGAGGCAGGGAAAGCGGAACGTCTCTGGATGTCACATAAATCTTCCGGGCCACATCCTGAGAGATGACAAAGGCTGTTGCGCCGCAGTAGTCGGGATAATATTTTTCTGGATATATGTGTGCCGGAATGAAGCCGGGACTTTGAACATCTCTGTTGGGCATCTCTTGGTGAACCAGTCTACCAAGGTAAATGTCTTCAGGGCGGGCTCTTAAGTCCAGTAAATACTCGACCAGAGTTGGGAGGTTGACGAACATCTCCTCGTCGGTTTTAAGAATGAACCTGGCCTGAGAGCAGAAGGTTATGGTCCACTCCATGGCCACCAAGGTCTTCAGCGTCTGGTTCTCTGGAAGATCAGGAAAAATACCTTGAATGAGGTCTTGGCTATTCTCCATCTCTTGAAGGATCTCCAACTGGATGGATTCTTCAGGGGGTTTCCCTAACAGAAACAAGACAAGAGTGCCATAACCTCTGACGTGGGTCAAGTTAGCCCACGTTCCTCTAATTGCGTTGCGTCTTGATGAGTTTCCTGGACGGCTGAAGACCAGGGCAAGTAGGAAGATCTCTTTGGCAGAGCAGGCCTCTGAGTTGCTGACCAGGAATGCCTTGGAGATGTTGGCCTTCATGGAGGACATGTCCAACTTCCGGGCCTTCTCCCTGGCTTCCAGGATCTTCACGTCAGTGTAAGTGGTGGGCAGAGCTCGCAAGAAGTACTCCTCCACGAGGTCTGCTCCGAAGAGCAAAATGTGGAAGAGCGCAATGTTGAAGAGAATGAAACAGCACTGGTGAGTACGAAGTCTGCAGAAGGTCAGCTGTGGATGAAGAAAGGAGGGGTCATTAAAACTGTGGTAGCCCAGTGGTGCTTGTCCTCTCATTCCCCCTTTTATAGTGGCAAGGGAAATGTTTCCCTTCATTATCCTATATGGTGCGTCTGCGCCTTAAAGTCTGGGAACTTATGGTGACCCCATAAATTTCATAGGGTTTTCTTAGGCAAGAATTCTCAGAGGTGGTTTTGCCAGTTCCTCCTCCTGAAATACAGCTTACAGCACTTGGGATTTGTTGATGGCCTCTCATCCAAGTACTAACCCAAGCCAGCCCTGCTTAGCTTCCAAGATCAGATGGGATCTGGTGCCTTTAGGAAAAAGTTGTTGAGGTTATTGGAAAGGAATATCTGTTTGGATAGGTTGTCAGTGGAATACTTATTGGAAGATCGGAATCCACATATTACTAGGCTAATGGCCAACTTTCTGGTGGAGGCAACAAACTTGTGGCTTAAAATTTTTAAAATGTCAAAGTTTTATTGTAAAAGTATATGTTGTAGTATGCCTAATAAAGGTTATGAGGTGTGTGTGTGGTGCCTTTAGGGTTTTTTGGCCTTGTTAGCATGTTTTGAAAAAGAAGGGGATGCATTTACACTGATACGTTAAGTCATGTGCTTTAGGTATTCTCAGGTATACCAGATAAGTGGATGTAAATTGCAGCTGAAATGGATTTTAATCTCCCGAGTTCCTCCTATTCAAATTTGCCATCCTAGTAATGTCATTTCTGTAATCGTGTTTCACCCGCCCAAAGAAACAAAAACAGGACCCAAAACCAAATTTAAAAAAGAATACTAAACAAAATAGGGCCACCTTAGAAGCACGCCAACATTCATACAAGAGGTCAGCTACTACGATTCACTGTCGTATATTGGTGGATGCTCTGGTCTGAAATATACTGTGTCATGGAAATAAGGTTGATGTACGCCCTGCTTTGGGGAAGACATTTTCCTGTTCTGAACTGAACAAACAGAGCACAATTTTGAAGAGAAGGCAACCTTTTAAGGGATGAGTTTCAGCGCCTTGGAGAGTGCTTTTAAAGTTGCCCTAAAACCTGGAGTGGTTTTTTAATTTTTAAAAACTTTAATCAATATGCATCAAACAGCAAGAACAAAAAGGAAAAGAACAAAGCAGGGCTATCTTAAGTCAGGAAGGACTTGAAGACATTTCAGCTGGCCCTATGATCAAAAAGACACAAGGAATGTAGAATGGATTCACTGCCCTAGTGATAATGGGAGCCACTAGCTGGCAAAGATAGAGAAGAGAAAGAGTAAAGAATGAAAAACAGACCATGAACTTGATTTTGCATGCATTTCTATAATAAAACAAGGTTTAAGATACGCGATAATGAGTTCATATTTAGGTGTTAGTTCCAATAGCTGCTGGGGAAAGCGACCTCATGTCTTACCTGCATGATGTTGACGTAGCTATATTGGAATTTTCCTGACTCTCTTGAAGATCAAGTATGTAGTTTGGGAAGTATTTCTGCATTCAAAGCAATGTTAAGTACGTGGGACTGTCTGGATAAAATTACCTCCTTGTCAACATCAAGTTCATTTTTTTTTTCCATTCGGCCCAGGCTCTGAGTGAAGCAAATGTAATTCCAGAGGAGAGCGATTGGATTACAGCGGCCTTGAAGGGCGATAATTAGCCTTTTGTGTTTTCTCAATTTCTGAGATTAAAAAAAACGAGACAGGGCTGAGAAAAGGAGATCGCATTTTCTGAAAGTTGCTTTTTCACAGAGCAAACCAACCCAACAATATTTAAGAGCTTGTTTAAAAAATAAACTTATTGCCCATGCCAGTTAAAAATCCTCTCTCTTTTTAGAAAGGGGTGTTTCTGATCCCTTTTTACTCTCAAAATGATCTTGTTAATGGAATTTCTTGAACACGACGTGCTTGAAAGAGTCTCAGCATGCCTCCCGAAATGCGATCCCATACTGAAATATTTAAACTACTAGGAATCTTGTAGCTGAAACAATGTGAATTAGTGGTTAACAATTTTCGCCTAGGATGAGGTGAGTAAAATGGGTCCCTCCAGATGGTGAAGGACTGCAACTTCCAGTATTCATTCCATTGGATATGCTGGCGAGGCCTGCTGGGAGTTGCAGTCCAACAACATTTGGAAGGTGGCATGATTTCCCACTGCTAGGATGTGGATGGTGTGAGTTCAGAATCCCTACATAGAGGCTCTGAAACTTCCATAAACTGAATTAAATAAGAAAATTGACTTCCCATAATACAAGGTGTTACAAGCTTGGTTGTTAGTTGGTTGGTTGTCATTCTTGCAAAGAAACTAGTAAAATGCGGGCTGGACAGGGCTACTGTTAGTTGGATTTGTAACTGGTTGACCGACCGAACCCAAAGGGTGATCACGAATGGCTGCTTTTCCTCCTGGAGAGAAGTGACTTTTGGGGGGTGCCACAGGGTTCTGTCCTGGGCCCAGTGCTGTTCAATATCTTCATCAACGACTTGGATGAAGGAATAGAGGGCAGGCTCATCAAATTCGCAGATGACACCAAGTTGGGAGGGGTTGCTAATACGCCAGAGGACAGGATCAAAATTCAAAATGACCTGGATAGATTGGAGAGCTGGCCCAAGGCTAACAAAATGAAATTCAACAGAGAGAAGTGTAAGGTCCTACGCTTGGGTAGAAAAAATGGAATACAGAAATATAGGATGGGGGACACATGGCTGGACAGCAGTACGTGTGAAAGGGATCTAGGAGTCTTCATAGACCACAAGCTGAACGTGAGTCAGCGGTGTGATGCGGCAGCCAAGAAAGCCAATGCAATTCTCGGCTGCATCAACAGGAGTATGGGGTCTAGATCGAGGGAGGTACTGGTACCACTCTACTCTGCTTTGGTTAGGCCTCATCTTGAATACTGTGTCCAGTTCTGGGCACCCCAATTCAAGAAGGACCTGGTCAAGCTGGAGCAGGTCCAGAGGAGGGCAACCAAAATGGTGAGAGGCCTGGAAGCCATGAAGCCCTATGAGGATGGACTTAGAGAGCTGGGGAGGTTTCGTCTGCAGAAGAGAAGGTTAAGAGGGGACATGATGGCCGTGTTTAAATATTTGAAGGGATGCCATGTAGAGGAAGGAGAGGGCTTGTTTTCTGCTGCTCCAGAGACCAGGACAAGGAGCAATGGATTCAGGCTGCAGGAAAGGAGATTCCACCTGAACCTCAGGAAGAACTTCCTGACGGTCAGGGCTGTCCGGCAGTGGAAGATGCTGCCTCGGAGTGTGGTGGAGTCTCCTTCCTCGGAGGTTTTTAAGCAGAGGCTGGATGGGTGGTTCAAGGAGAAAGGAAACAAAGTCTGACGGAGAAGTGCCTGAGGATGCTCTGTCTCCTTGAGCCCAAATATGCAAACTTGAGATTTTGCCAAGCCTGCTGCCTTTTTCCTCTTGTGCATGGACAGTGTCATTTTGGTGCCTTTGGCAATGGGATTCAGCACCCGAACCACAGAAACAGAGGGAATAATAAGGCAGCGGTGGAATGTGATGAAGCAAAAGAAACAGAGGATTTTTGAGTTGAACCTAATATGTCCAGCAGAGAGCAGCCTTTCATTGTAAAGCACATGTCTGCGTGAGTCATGACCTCAAAGCCACTTTGTATGAACCTCAGCATACAACCTCTCCCCCCAATCTGTAATATGTTTAGATCCAAACTCCATCCCCATTTGCTATTTGACATGGGGTCACAATCCACTATTGAGTGAATTTTGTGGAGTGTGCATTATCCGGTACATGAAAACCATTTTTAAATATTTGAGAGGATGTCATCTTGAAGATGGAGCAAGCTTGTTTGCTGCTGCTCCAGAGACTAGGACGTGGAGCAATGGATGCAAACTGTAGGAAAAGAGGTTCCATCTAAACATTAAGAAGAGCTTCTTGATGGTAAGAGCAGCTCAACAGTAAAATATGCTGTCTAGGAGTGTGGTGGAGTCTCCTTCTTTGGAGGTTTTTAAACAGACACGGTCCAGCTTGTCAATATCCTTCTTGAATTGTGCCCAGAACTGGATGACCGTACTCCAGGTAAAGTCCGACCAAAGCAAAATATAGTGATGCTATTGCATTCCTTGATCTAGACATTATACTCTGTTGTTTTAGCTTAGATTGCACTGGTTTTTTCAGATGCCGCATTGAACAGAAGGTTGAATTATATTGTTTCCAGGGTCACCTCGAACTCGAGGGTTTTTTCTGGGTATAAGGAGAGAGACAGAATTGGAAGAATATGCGGACCATCTTAGGTTATCCAAGAAGCTGAATGAGGAGGCAGAATGTGTTGTACCATTGGAACTGGGGGGAAAATATCATACCCTTTTTAAACAAAAGTCTTGACAAGGAGAAAATGAATGTACCAGGTAAGGGAGCTCCATTAGAACTTTTCTCTGAGTGAGATTTGTTTTAGTTCAGGGATTTTTATTTAATTCCAAACTGATGTTCCCCCTCTTCTCACCTTGGAGTGCTATGGCCCACTGCGATTCCCTTGGGAATAGGTCGGGCACCTATCGCCAAGCCACTGAGAAGCTTTTTCCAGAAGAAGGAGCGACAGCTTTGGAGACGGATCGGAACGCGTGCGGCCAAGTTCCTCGATGAGGGCCCGGAGGATTTGTCGTCCTGCCAAGAATCCGACATGTGCAGGAATGTGGAAGGGATCCTCTTTCCGCACAGGTGCAAAAGCTCAACCTCGGGCAGACGCCTTGATGATTTAAACTCTCCAACAGCTGCTCTTGGGGTCCCTCAGGCGGCTCAGCCGACCTCCCGGTTACATCAGCTCGCGACTGGCGCTGCCAAGTGGAGACTGAAGGGCTGGTGCGCTATCCATGTTGAAATACCTTCAATGCGCAGAACAGGTGCGCTCAGAGGAGGGCGTCGGGAGGATCACTTGCTTGGTTGTGTCTCTTTTGATGGGGCACTGATGCTTTTTTTCTGGCACGGAGGTGTCCCATGCAGCTCCTGCTAATAATAATAATAATAATAATAATAATAATAATAATAATAATAATAATAATAATAATAATAATAATAGCAGCAGCAGCAATAGCAATAATAGCAATAATAATAGTGATAATAGTAGTGGTAGTAGTAGTAATAATATAAGTGCACATTATTTTCCAGTTCAGGACTCAAACAAAGCAGATACCACCTTAAAGTTCGTATCGTACGAAATTTAGAAATACAATATTTTTGGTTTATTTCTCCGTTTTTACACAAAATTGCATACACTCCAACAAGCATTTCTAACACGGACATTAATGCTATCACATTAAACAAAATTAAATACGACACAAAAACATGTCACTCAAACATTGTCTGACTAACTAACCTAAGCAACTAAACACTAGCATACTATGCAATTACAAATAGTGTGTTTTTAAAATGTGAAGTGTGGGAATAAATAACAATGATGGATATAATGGGAATGAGATTTAGATATGTAGAACCAAAATATATAATCAGTATGATTTATAATATGTTGAATAAGTAATATTATGTAAACAGATTTAGAGAAAAATAGAAATGTAAGCATTTTTTCCTTCACTTTTATACTTATCATCTTATGTATATTTTGTGTGTTGTTTTTCTTTTCTTATAACTAAATAAAACAAAAATTAAAAAAACCCACTAGCACACTAATACTCAGAAGGGCTCTGAACCTCCCCCAAACTACAAATCCCAGGACTGGGTATGTTTGAACTGGGTACGTTTAGCCTGGAGAAGAGAAGGTTAAAAGGTGACATGATAGCTATGTTTAAATATTTGAAGGGATGTCGTATGGAAGGCAGAGCAAGCTTATTTTCTGCTGCTCCAGAGACAAGGACACGGAGCAGCGGTTCCAAACTTCAGGAAAGGAGATTCCATCTAAACATTAGGGAAACGTCCCGACAGTAGGAGCAGTTCAGCAGGGGAATGCGTTGCCTCTGAATGTGGTGGAGTCTCTTTCTTTTGAGTTTTTTAAATAGGGGCTGGATGGCCATCTGTCGAAAATGCTTTGATGGTGTCTTCCTGCATGATGGGGGTTGGACTGGATGGCCTTTGGGGTCCCTTTCAGCCCTGTAATCCTATGATACTGGTGGGTGGCTGTGAAAGAGATGGAGTCCAGCTGCTGCTCCTCTTCAGGAGTCAGGAAGGTCATTTTTACCTCCCTCTTCCACACATTAGAACCGAAACCTCACGGGAGATGTGTTTCGGTTGCCACAGCAATGAGATTATGGCCTCATCACCTCCCCATGTACCATGGAGATTCTCTCCAAATTCAATTAAGGGATTCAAAGGTCTTGCAGCTCCTTCGCCCTTCCATGTATTAATTCAAGGTCTCAATGGGGTTGACTGCAAAGTCACTCTGGGTGGAAGACCTGCTTGCAATTCTGGCTCATCCATCGTGCTTTTATTTTTTTTGCTTTGGTGAGAACTCTCATGTGAGCACTGGCGATGTGTGACTTTGTGAAATGTCCCTTAACCCGAAGCAATTTTGGTTTTCCCTATAGTGGACAGAAGGGGAAGGAAGAAGAGGAACAAATGTTGGGGAGGAACAAATAAAGCAATACATCAATAGTTTAATAAATATTTTTAGTAGCGGAATGTATAATATCTTGCTGGGAAGCTGGTCTGGATCCAGGCAGGTCCAGCATCTACTGAAACTGTCTGGTCCTATAGGTCTCATTCTGGGAGAAAAGGCAGCATATAAATACAATCCACCAATCAATGAAATTATACAATGTTCTCTTAGGGAATCTTGAATTGGACTGAAAAATAAATGACCAGGGTACAAGCGTGATTAAATAAACCAGGGGAACTTGACGTTCCCTTCTGGACTGAGCATAAAGTTTTGCGTTGGAAAGAAAACTCTCGCTGGGCTATCGAGTGTCTTGTTTCGCTGAGCACAGCTTGCGGTTTGCGGTGGGAACAATGGCTTGAATGGAATTTCACAGACACATGGCGTGGTGGCCTCCCCAGCCTCTTGCTATGCTCGACATTCCTATTTTTGGCTCCTGAGTTTGCATATAAGCCAGTGGCTTTGCACCCAAATTAGATAGGCAAACCTCTCTCTGCTGGGCAAGCAGCACTGCTGGTGCGTGAGGATGGGTATCTATGAAGAAAGAGGGTGAGTAAATAGATTAGTGGTTCTTTTTCTTACCCTCTGTGGATATAATTTGTTATTGGGGACCCCCAAGACTTAACTCAAATTTAGATTTAAATATTTAAACATTTAAACATTCAAATAGTCATTTATTAAAAGCTTCTGGAGACTAGCATTCAAATCTCCGTTCGGACACTGCGTGACCTGGGGCAAGTCACATTCTCTCAGCCTCGGAGGAGGGCAACGGCAAACCCCCTCTGAACAAATCTTGCCAAAAAAAACCCCCTGTGATAGATTCACCTTAGGGGTGCCATGAGTCCGAAGTGACTTGAAGGCACACGACAACAAAATGCCGCTGATGGGGAGGTTCTTCCTAGCCGTCATTTCTCTCCCCTTTGAAAACTGGCTTGTGGTGATCCCTATCATGGGGGTTTTCCTAGCAAGGTTTGTTGCCTTTGCCTTTCTCTGAGGCTGAGAGAATGTGACTTGTCTGAGATCACCCAGTGGGTTTCCATGGCCAAGTGGGGATCTAAACCCTGGTCTCCAGAGTTACCGTTGGGGTCCGTGCATATGCCTGCTGCTGTGCCTTTTTGTTAGGGATGCAATGCAGGGAGTGTGGATGCATTTAAAATATCCTTGCCTCTTTCTTGGGATGGATGAAGCAGTTACTTTTTTAAAAGGCTTCTTGGAATGACTGAACTCTGGCATGGCATCCCTTTTACAAGCAGTGATGCTTTTCTAAGTCAGCAGCATCTTAAATACTCTCTGGGGTAAAGTAGCAGCTTACGGAGATGGTCTTGATGATGAAATTAATAATAATAATTTGGGAAGTGATGATGGTGGTGACGATGATGATAGAGGAATCTTGGGTTGCTGCAGGGAACGGATTGAACCGAAGAGGAAGCCAATTAGCTGGAGCACCAAATACACCACTTTCAAAAGGAGACGTCCAGTTGAACTTCTTTATGCTAGTAAGTGCAATGTGTTCTTTCTGGTATTGGGAAACATGTGTTTCTTTATGGCATCAGAAATAGGAGACAAAAAATGAAGGGCTTCTCAGGTAGGATATCCCCCCAGTTGAGACAGAGATGGAAGGAATATGTTGAAAAGGTTCGTTCTTCTATTAAAAAAGAATTAGCTTCCCCACGTAGCAAATCTCTGGCTGTTCTTTTCTCTGGAAAAGGCTGCTATTACAATGTGTTCTGGACTCAGGAAATCTAGCTAGCTTAGCTGGGATCTTGTGTAGGATGCTAGTGGTGGTAAGATTTGAATCCTGAGCTCGCAACATAATTTCCCAATTTGGCCAGGACAGTCTCTATTAATCCTCTGTCATCCCATTTTTATAGCTGGATTTAAAGTGTCCCAGTTTCTTTCTCCTCCTCACCCTCCCCTCAACCTTTGTCCTCAGCGTACTTCAATTGCTGCAAACTGAGGTCAAGGTGCAGAAGTAGTTCGGATTCAAATAACTTAGTGGGTGGAGAGGAGTGGAGGAGGTGGAAGCTTGCCTTTTCCAGGACGTCCATGAAAAAGCAAACTCTTTAGCCTCTCTTCATGTGTGTGTTCCTCCTCATTAACAGCTTTTGCCGTCTTGACCACACTCTCATGTTGTTTGGCCACACGTGTCCTGGGTTTCACCAGAGGACACGCAAAAGTCATATTTTTGTATGCTTGAGGGGGTGATGAATTTGAGTGGCCCCTTACCTCTTGCTGAGAGGAACTACAGTGTGATCATTTGGCAGTATTTTTGCCGTTGTGTGTGTGTGTGTGTGTGTGTGCGCGCGTTAGGATGTTGAGACAGTAGTGTGGGAGAACATCCTTTGACAAGAACAACTTCTAGGAAGGAAAGTTCCTGGAGACTTGTGAAGGTCTTTTGGCACTACAGGGGGCAAACTATAGTGAGAGCAGGAAAGAAACAAGTAAGCAATGGTTGTTCCGAAAGCAACGTTGACTCTCTCAAAGCACAACAAAATGCCTTTGAGGACTTTTAAGGCTGCTGGGCAGCCAGATGTAAAGCTTAAGCACCCATCTCCTTCTCTAGCCAGATTACCAAATACCTTGTCGGCACATTTTTGGATTAGGGTTGCTGGGTAAAGTACAAGACAGAAATCCTGTACCTTCCCTTGTTGCATCAAACAGGCGATTTTAGTAAGTGTTACTAGCCACACAAGCCATACCTATTGAAATGTCCTCTTCTGCACGACCATGAAAGGTCCAGCAGCCCTGTCCTGGATTTTATCTGGCAACCTCATTTTGGAATGAATTACCCAGGAAGAGTAGAGGTCTCTCCCAACAGGCAGGTATCTCTTAAAAATATTTTTTTAAAAAGATCAAAATCACATTTCTTAAGTGCTGGAAAAGTCTGATGAGGAGAAACTTGGACTGATGACCATCTTTCTCTTGCTTGGTGCTGGGCCCCCAAAACGTGGAGAATTTACAAGTGGAAACTCACTGTCAGGTCCTGAGCTCCGGCAACCCTAAATTCAATGGCCAATCCACTTAATTTCTGTACATGGGATGGAGGTATCGGCCATCTATAGCAAAATGTCTTGAGCTGGTCTTGTCCATCAGTCAAGCTACAGGAAAGGTTGGATCTGTATTTGTTGCTCTGTGTTATAATTACAAAAAAAAATTACTAGGATGTTCATGTTCCGTTGCATACGGAGAGCCCTTCTCTTTTTACCATACAGGCGTGGCTTTGTAAAAATAGGTCTACAGACCGGGCAGTAAGTTTCAACATCTCTTGTCAATTGCTTATGTATTTGTACTTGCTGTAAGAGATCTTTTGCCACGCCAAACTTTTCTCAGTGCCTCCTGATGTCTGGCTGCTTAGTCAAAAAAGGGAAGAGGTTGTGTTCCTCCCGAAACAGTAGATGGTTGAGTGGAAACAAAAGAGGAGCCGTGATTCATCCATGCCCATCTGTAGATGCCAGTTAAAATGGAAGCCGCCTTATTGCAACATCTGTGAGCTGCTGGAGCGGGGTCTGTCTGAAAACATCGGAAATGTCTTCATACCAGATTTCACGGGTGGTCTGTCTAGCCCAGAAGTGCTCTGGCATCAGCTCTCCAGAGTCGAAGCAAAAAGAGAAGGTTTTCCCATCGCTTGCTACCCAGTCCTTTTCACTGGTGATGATACCCAAGGCTTTTCAAAAGAAGGAACTGTGTTCTCTTCCCAAGATGAGGAGTGGCAGATTCCTAAACGTGGAGTAAACATGTGTAGACACACATCTTTGTTGCTGTTACGTGCCTTTGTGCTTAAAGTCCAACTTATCGCAAGACTGTCGGAGGGTTTTCGTGGCGAGCTTTATTCAGAAGTTTGCCCTTGCTTTCCTCTATGGCTGAGAGAGTGTGACTTGCTCAAGGTCACCCGGTAGGTTTTTGTGGCTGGGTGGCGATTTCAGCCCTGGCCTCCTAGAGTCTTAATACAACACTCAAACCCTTACACTGAACTGGCTTTCATGCTTATATTTATATGCCGGCTTTCTTCCAAGCAGTGCAGGATGGTGTATATCAGTGTTTTTCAACCTATCCAATATCGGCAATTGTTATCCCCCAGTGTGTCTGGGACTGGTACCATACTTGTGCCATAGTATTTACAGAGTGTCCTAGAAGCTTGTGTAGACAGGCGGCTGGTGGCTTGGAGACCTGTGGTCTATGGATGTACGTGGCTCTCCTGCACGAGTCTCACAACAACCCTATGAGGTAGACCAGGCTGAGAGAGAATGACTGGCGGAGAGAGAACGACTCACCTGGTGAGTTTTATGACTGAAGGACTGAATATTCAACAAATTTCAGTTTAATACTAACCACTGCATTAGTTCCATCATTCCTGATCGTTGACTGTCCTGCCTGGAACTGATGGGAGGTGAAGCCCAAATCGTAGGGAAAAACAAAACCTGGTCTATTTGCAGTTTCTTTTTTCTCTGTGCATAAAGTTTCCCTTCTCCAGGGACTTTCTTGGTACTGATCTGTGTCAGCTGCTCTGGGAGCCTTTCTGGCTAAGGAGCAGGCTTAAAAATGCTTTAAATAAATAAGTGAAGACATAAATAAATAACATTCTCCTTGCCACCTATAAGACTCATATGATGAGGTCCAGCCAGGGCAGCTGCTCTGATAAGCATCCTAGGAATGTTGTTTTCAGTGCGGATGCGTAGCTGATGAATAACCTAACATATTTAGCTGCCTGAGACAAAAATTCCAACCTGTGGCCAAGCAATGTCAGAGTGTGGCAAAATGTATTAATGAGGAAGAAAACACGAGCTCGGAGAGGCTGCAGTGGTTTGCTTTTGCCTGAGCTTCCTGGAAAGGGCAAGATTCCACCCCATCCTCTCCTCTCCCCCTGCCGAGTTAATGGAATACACTTGGATCTCCGCATTTGTGGGTTTAACTTTCAGGGATTTGATTATTTGTGAGTTTCTCCCACAGTGGTGTATCTAGTGCAAACACCGCTCAGGGCAAGCATGGAAGTTGTGCCCCTACCTATACATGCACTGCTTTTTTGTGCACCCCTGGTATTGGTGCCTGGGGCACATACTGTACTTGCCCCACCTTAGATACACCTCTGTTCTCCAACCTCTCACCCCTTCGCCTCAGGGGCTTCTTTTTCGGGGCAACTTTCCCTCTCCGCAGCTCCCTTCAGCCTTCCCAGCTTAAAAAACCACATCTGGATATCCCCCTTTTCTGCCAGCTAACAGATTTCAGCCCCATTTCTCAGCACCACAAACCCTCTCCCAATGTTCCCCCCACACCCAAGGAAGTAGGCGAGAGAGAGAGCGGAAGTATAGGGCCACCATACCCGTCCCCTTCTCTTCCATCTCTTTCCCCTGACTTGGTTTGGACCCTGGACACCTCTTCTCCCCACCATGGTTTGACCTCCTGCCCACAGACAAACATGCACATTTTTAT
Organism: Iguana delicatissima; assembly: GCA_948472985.1. NCBI lineage: Eukaryota > Metazoa > Chordata > Lepidosauria > Squamata > Iguanidae > Iguana > Iguana delicatissima. The sequence continues at coordinate 1,259,546 of CAOKZL010000031.1, read as the reverse complement.
ATTTGCGCTTTCCCACTTTTGTGGAGTCCTGCACCCCCTAACTCTTGAGAACATGGAGAGCCAACTGGGCAAACTTCTGCCCTTTGAGTTCAGTTTGCTGCAACTAAAGTAAGCTGAGGATGAAGAGGGAGAGTGGGAGGAGGAGAAAGAACATTTGAAAAGTAGCTGAAAAAGTGGGATGACAGAGGATTAATCAGTCCCTTCCAAACTGGGACGGCTGGAGGGATGAAAAACAAGATGGTGACTTCCTCCATTCCATGTACACAAGCAACTAGATTGACTGTTAAATCTTAATCTAGCCCTAGTGATGGAATAGAATACTCCATTACAACAGAGAGTAGCAATGTAGCAGTTCATATGGCACCCCCAGCTTCAAAAGAGGCGAGTGGTTTGGAGACTGATGGCCTTTCCACACTACACTGTTATAGCGCTATTATTCTACTTTCAGCCTCCAGTGGAATTCTGGGGTTTGTAGTTTGCTGAGGCCAAAGAGCTCTTGGGCTGAGAATTCTAAAGGCCCCTCCTTAAACTGCAACCCCAGAATTCCATAGGATGTCGAAAGTGGAATAATAGCTGTATAAGAGTGTAGTACGGACGGAGACAGATTAGTCAGTACCGTGCTCAGTGTCTGCCACCTCCCCAGCGTCTGCCACCTGAGACCACTTTGCCTAAAGGTAGGACCGGCCCTTGTTAATCACAAAACAATCCTGCAATGATCCCTTATTTTTCAGGTGGGTTATGATGGTGATGGAGTGACAAGTGAAGAGCGGATTTATGACTCTTTCCCCACCCACCAGGAAGGCTGCTTCCCCAGCCCCAATTAAATGGGTGATTTTTTTGTTCTCCGTGTGGCTGTGCCAAAGTCCTGTTAATGACTTCAGCTCAGCGAGACCCCCGCTTGCTTGTTTGCCGGGGAAGGTGATGCTTGGCAGGTTGGCAAGCTGTCAATCACCAGAGGGGAAAGTTTACACCTGTCTCTGGAAATAGAGCTGTTAACGAGGAAAATCTATTGCTGTCTTGGAGAGAGAGAGAGAGAAAAGAGGGGAGCGTGTAGGACTTGCTCTGCAATTTTTCTCTAATTTCCCCCAAGAGCTACTGAATGAGTCGATGAGCGGAGAGCCTTAAAGACTTGCATTTCTTTCTGACGGACTGTGGGCTGGGTGCCTGCGGGAGGCCATGTCTTAGCTGGAGGCCTGTGTCTTGCTGCTGTCTCGGAGCAAGAAGCGAGGAGGAGTAGCATAGGCATGCGGCATCCTTTGGGATTTGGCTGGCGTGGGCCCAGAGGGGGAAGAAGGCAAATGCACAAGTGAGGAGGAGGAGGAGGCAGGGGCACGGACAGGTTCTTGTCCGGCTAGGGTTGTCGAGTTCCATAGCGTCCGCTGAAGTCTCAAGGAGCCGGCATGCTTCTCCAGTTCTCCAAGTGGGAGAGAAGTGTCAAGGTGAGCCGCAACAACGGAAAACAGGACCTACCTTTTTTTTACTGAAACCTGACCACCAATCTATTCCTATTCTGTGGGCCTTTCCGCACTGCACTCTTACAGTGCTATTATTCCACTTTCAACACCCTATGGAGTCCTGGGGATTGCAGTTTAGGGAGTGGCATTGAAAATTCCCAGTCAGAGAGCTCCTTGGTCTCAGTAAACTACAAACCCCAGAATTCCACTGGAGGTTGAGAGTGGAATGATAGCACGATAGCAGGGTAGTGCGGAAGGGCCCTAAATCTGCGTCTTCAAGTTGTTTTTGTTGATGGCAACCCCATGAATTTTGTAGGGTCTTCTTAGACGAGAAGCACCCAGAGGTGGTTTTGCCGGTTCCTTCCTCTGAAATGTAGCCTTCAGCACCTGGTATTCCTTGGTGGTCTCCCATCCAAGTACTAACCAGGGCTGACCCTGCTTAGCTTCCAAAAATCAGACGGGATCTGGTGCCTTTAGAGTGTTTTCAGAACCCGTATAAATATGGATCAATGCAGGATTGTTTTGTGATTGATCAGAGCCAGATGATGATGATAATGAAAATAACTATTCAGTCCCGAGTTGATGACTTTCCCTGATCTCAAATACCACTCCGCCCCTCTCAATTTTCCTTTTGCAGTTGGAGGGCTGAGCCCCAATGGCAATGTGAGTGGTGTGGAGTATTACAACCCCCTGGAGCACGAATGGAAAGTCTTGGGATCCGTCTCGAGGCATCGGAGCGGCGTCGGAGTGGCTTCTCTGAACGGCTCCATCTACGCTGTGGGAGGCTACGACGGCATGGTGTGTCTGAGCAGCGTTGACAGGTGAGTCCACAACATACGGCAGAGGCAGCGCTGCACAACCTACTGCTGCCACCGTGATCAAGAATGGCAGGTTGGCTTGGGAATAGGGCTCCCAGATCCCCGGGACCCCCAGCTTCAGCCTCGGGACCCAGACCCTCTTCCCTGGCTCCCAGGGTGAGGAGGAGGACTCTCCTTTTGGAGTCAAATTTTATTTGATTCAACACGAGCATAATAAAAAAAAAGCAAGAAAAAGAACCTACCAATGCACACATACAATCTACACAAACTTAAAACACAAATTAAAAGAACATGCTAACAATAAACAATACCAGCAGTGCTGACGGTCCTAACAATCTACAACATGAAACATAAATAACTAAAAAGGGCTGGTCCCGGCCCCATTGCATGCAGTTCGAAGTATGTCATACAAAATAAATAACATCCTATATCTTTATATAATCCATTGTGTGCAACAAGTCTAAATGTTTTATCGAACGTATGGGTTTTAATAAAAATATTTTTAAAAACTTGGGGGAAAAAGCCCTCCAGCACAACAAAAATAACAAAGACAAAAACCAGCACGTTGGTTGGGTGAGACAAAGTTCCAAAGAAGGAGACTCCACCACACTCCACGGAGGCAGCAGATTCCACTGCTGGACAGCTCTGGCCGTCAGGAAGTTCTTCCTGAGGTTCAGGTGGAATCTCCTTTCCTGCAGATTGAATCCATTGCTCCTTGTCCTGGTCTCTGGAGCAGCAGAAAATAAGCCTGCTTCCTCCTTGACATGACATCCCTTCAAATATTTAAGCATGGCTTGTGCCCTCTTCACCTTCTCTTCTGCAGACTAAACATCCCCATCTCCCTAAGCCGCTCCTCATAGGGCTTCATGGCTTCCAGACCCTTCACCATTTTGGTCGCCCTCCTCTGGACACGCTCCAGTTTGTCAATATCCTTTTTGAAATAAGATGCCCAGAACTGGACACAGTCTTCCAAATGAGGTGTAGCTAATGCAGAATAGAGTGATACCATCACGTCCCTCGATCTAGACACCCTACTCCTATTGATGCAACCAAGAATCGCATTGGCTTTCTTGGCTGCCGCATCACACTGCTGACTCATGTTCAGCTTGTGATCTACCAAGACTCCTAGATCCCTTTCGCACGTAAATGACTGTATAAGTATATGTATAAGTATATACAGTCCTTCCAATAACCCGGATCTGAGCCATGTTGGGTTTCATAGATCAAATTGTCCCTGGAAATAGACTGACCGCTAGTGGTGTGTTTCTCCTTTAACTATTTTCTTTAGGTGTGCAATCCGAACAGTTGGTGCATGTGCCATGGGTAGCCGCCACCAGCCAGCAATGCTCATTTGAGAAAGCAGTGTGCCTCGTAAGGGGAAAAAAAAATATTGGCAGCTAATAAGCTAAGCAACAAGAGTGAGAACAGGCTGCCTGATTGCTCTGAATTTCCCCAACAGTAAATATGTCCCAATCATTTGAAAGAGGCCTTTGGGAACACCGGTTGTATCCACCGTGGAAGTGCTGAGCTCTTAGAATTTGACGGATCTCAACTATCTTGCTTCGGCTCTTCAATCAGAAACCCGAGAAGGTCCTGAAGTAGTTGATGAAAGATTGCAAAAGTGCTCCGGCCCCCAATGGGATGAGTCAACTGGGCTTGAGTTTGCAGAAGCAGGTCGCCAGGACAGAAATATCTGGTCCAGGAAGGGTCCAGGTGGTTATGGCATCAGTGACGCTCCAACTTGGGTGTATTTTGCTTTGCCTTTTTAAAAATAGAGTTTATGGTTGCTGGATTTAGTAGACTGGGGCAATCTGAGTTCGTAACCCCAACCCGGGCATGAAACTTACTGGACATGCCTGGATCAGCTTAGCCATTTGACAGTTTGTCATGAGGATGAATTGGGAAAAGCTCCACGAAGAAGCCTAGGAATAGAAGGAGGGAGCAGTAGCTGGGCCAGGGTTTTAGGTGATTTCTAGTAGATCTGCAAGAAATGCTGACCCTCAGTTCTTTTAACAAAAACAACAACAATTAGGCAGAAAATTTAAGGGCAAAATAATTTTTTTTCATGGAAGGGTTGAGATCTCAGTACTGAAAAAAAAACCTTTGTCTCAGTCATATGCTCAGAGGTCCGTCCTTCCTTCCTTCCTTCCTTCCTTCCTTCCTTCCTTCCTTCCTTCCTTCCTTCCTTCCTTCCTCCCTCCCTCCCTCCCTCCCTTCCAGAACATTTTAATACTGCTTTCTTTTCTGTTTTTAGATGGAGCAAGCTTGTTTTCTGCTGCTCCGGAGACTAGGGCACGGAGCAATGGATTCAAACTACAGGAAAAGAGATTTCGCTTAAACATTAGGAAGAACTTCCTGACAATAAGAGCTTCATTTAAATTTCAAAGAATCAAGGAATCATAGAGTTAGAAGAGACTATAGGGGTCATCCAGTCCAGCCCCATTCTCCTATGCAGGAACACACACTTAAAGCACTCCTGGCCGATGGCCATCCCGCTTCTGTTTAAAAACCTCCAAAGAAGGTGATTCCACTACACTCCAAGGCAGCAGATGCCACTGTCAAATGGCTCTTACCATCAGAAAGTTCTTCCTGATATTTAGGTGAAATCTCTTTTCCTGTAGTTTGAATGCATTGCTCCGTGTCCTAGTCTCTGGAGCAGCAGAAACAAGCTTGCCCCGTCTTCAACATGACATCTTTCAAATACTCAAACATGGCAATCCAGTCACCTCTTAACCTACTTTTCATCAGGCTAAACATACCTAGCCTTATTTTTATTGTTTGAATCTGCATAAACTGATTTTACTTATGCACTGCCTTGAGATCTCCTGATACGGGGTGGGATATAAATAGTTTAATAAATGAATTAAAAATTTGCTCCCTCCTCCAGGCACTGTTGGATCCCTCCGGCACGCTGCAAGGCCAAACATTTTACCAGCCCGGTTGCGTAATAACAGTCATCACGGCTGCGCATCTTGCCTTCCCGTGTGTCTCTTTAGCAGGCGTGAAGCTGTCGCCTTCCCCTCTGACGGATCGCTTTGACAGCCCGGTTACTGCTGTATTTTCTCGTTAACGACAAACTCAGTGCCTCCCGGCTCATTCCGCCAGGGTTGCAGCGCCAGAGGGTTGAAATCCCTTGGCTAAATATATGCTTAATTGAGAGACCAGGAGCGTGTGTGCCAGAGATGCGTCATGCTGTATTTTGGGTGTCTCCTTGGCTCCCAGGGGACAGACTCTCGACTACCGGAGTGAGGTTGCTTTGCATGTAGACTAACTCGGCAATGTAAGCCAAAAGGCTGGGCTATTTTTTAAAAATTCCGGCAGTGAGGTCAGCTTGCTAACTGTGGAGAAGCCTGCATTTACAAATCAGTATTTCCTCCATAGATGGTGTATGAAGTCTGCTTGTTTCAGCAGTTTATAGCATCAGAACTTCATCTCTCCCATTTATTTTACAGCTTAATACTGCACAAATGCACCCGTGCAACTGTGAGCCTTTCCGCACCACGCTGTTATAGTGCTATCGTTCCACTTTCAACCTCCTGTGGGATTCTGGGATTTGTAGTTTCCTGGGGGCAAAAGAGCTCTCTGGCTGAGAGCTCTCAATGCCTCTCCCAAAACTGCAAATCCCAGGGTTCCGTAGGAGGTTGAAAGTGGAATAATAGCACTATAACAGTGTAGTGCAGAAAGGCCCTGTGTTTATGCATGCTTTCGAGTAGTCTGTTGACTTATGGCTACCCATATTATTTTTTTTAAAGAGCCATAAGAAAACATAGTTCTTTTTAAAACAAGCAGGTTTGGCAGCTAGTGTGCACAAGCAAAATTAGGATTTTTGTCATCACCTTCATGCTTCCTTTTAATTTTATGTCCATTTTCTGAATTTCTGAAACTGCTTAGGAAAAATATTAAAATAACAAAATATATACAGTAAGACAGACCGGCATTTTAAAAAAAAAACATTTAGGCAAGACAGGTGTTTTATCCTTAAATGCGATATTATAAAAATATATCGAGCACAAGCCGATGGAAGTTAATGATTATGTCCCCAAGATTTTCAACGTGACAATTAAGTTTGGGTTTTACTCTTTCCAGTTGGGCCACAGGACCTTGCAAATATCCTGGTTTAGCAAGGACAGGGCAGCATCTCTTCTCCAAGCTGGGGATCACCGTATGACCCGTTGGGTTTGGTTGGGGCAGAGGGCGAAGAATTTATTTTCGGGTCATTTGTGAAGAATCGACCAAAATGTGCTAACGTTCCTGTTTGAGAAGAGGGAAGACCACGAGGTTAAAAAAAAAAAAATTCAGATGCAGGAGAAATGGAGTGACACATTTTCCTTTCCCTGCTTCCTCTGCTATAGGTACGAGCCCGAAAACAATGAATGGAAAAGGGACGTGGCGTCGCTTCGCGAACCCAAGCGAGATGTAGCCGTGGCTGAGTTGGGGGGCTACCTGTACTGTGTTGGGGGTTACGACGGCCTGCTGTGCGTTGATACGGTGGAAAGGTAAGCTGTGCCAACCATTGTTTTGGTGTGTGTTGGTTGTACTGCAGTACCCATCATCCTTAAACAATAGTAGGTCCTCATGGAAATGGCATTCCAGCAATACCCTGAGGACCACACATTCCTTATTCCTGTTTTAGTCAACAAATGTGTACTGTGCCCTTTGAATAGTATTCTTCTTTTTTTATAATCTTTATTGAATATATACACACTTGTACTGCATTGTCAGGACCTATAGGACATATATCTCTCAATGTCATATACAAAATAAGAAATAAGCAAAGTTACTTGAGTAGTGTTACATGAGTAAGCGAGTCAGTAAGATAACGTAAAGATTACGTAGAGAGATATCCTCATCATCATAAAAAGATATCATTATATCAAATTCATTATGTTGGACTCTGGTTGTATAGTATTTTTCAAAGTAGTGAAGGGGACTCAGAACCAATGTGGTGTGGAGTGTTGGATGGCTTCCATTTAAAACAAACAAACAAACAAAAAAACGGAGCAAGCTTGTTTTCTGCTGCTCCAGAGGCTTGGACATGGAGCAATGAATTCAAACTACAGGAATAGAGATTCCGCCTAAACATTAGGGAGAACTTCCTAATGGTAATAGCTGTTCGACAATAGAATGCGCTGTCTGGGAGTGTGGCGGAGTTGCCTTCTTTGGAGGTTTTTGACTAAGTAGCAGTTGAAGCATTTGATTGGCCTTTATAATTAATAATTTGTAATTGTAAGTTTTGCTTATATAGAATAATCTCTCATCTGCATTAGGAAAGCTGGAAACCACCTTTTCTTAAAAGCCGTCTTGAATTAGTCTTTATCATTTAGTAAGTAATTTTATTCCTGCTTTGTATGCCACTGGCATACAAAGTAAATAAGACACAGTATCATGTGCAATGGTATAAAAACACAGCATTAAAAAAATGACATATAAATCTTACGTATATAAAAAAAAAGGATAACATCCGATGCAGTTAAAACACACTGAATATGAGCAACAGTTCTAAAATTGTGTTTAATATTATTTTTTGTCTATTCTTTTCTTTTTTTTCTTAGTTTTCTTTATTTACTTCTTGCTGCAGTTTGTCTTTTTTTCCCTTTTCCTTTCGTCTCGTCAGGATACATTCTGAAAACTACTCTAATGCGAAGAATATCTGGAATCCGCCACCAACCTCCCTCCCTTAAAAAACAGGGTTCCCTGCCTTTAATATTTCTGTACTTTCTCACCGTTGTACGTTTGTCTCCAGGTATGACCCCTCGCTTAACCGATGGCGCAAGATGGCACCCATGAACCGTCGCCGGAGGGGCCTGGGCTTGGCGGTGCTGGATGGTTACCTGTATGCCGTTGGTGGGTCGGATGGCCGGTCCCCTTTGCATTCAGGTATCAGGCAGTTATTGATGTGGGTCTGGCCTGAGAAACTCAAGGAAGAATGGAATCCCTCTCCGTCTGTTGGAATCTTATAGCTGCAAATTTATTTACTTAGTATTTAAAATGGATAGGCTGCTCTGCCACCGAAAACTGGTTCTCCAAGCTAAAGTTCCTCTTTTGGTTTAGAGTCACAGAATCGTAGAGTTGGAGGAGACCCCAGGGGCCATCTAGTCCAACCCCCTGCTATGGAGGAACACCTGTCAAAGCATTCCCAAAAGATGGCCATCCAGCCTCCGCTTAAAAACCTCCAAAGAAGGAGGAGACTCTACCGCTCTCCACGGAGGCAGCATCTTCCACTGCCGGACAGCTCTGACCGTCAGGAAGTTCTTCCTGAGGTTCCAGTGGAATCTCCTTTCCTGCAGCTTGAATCCATTGCTCCTTGTCCTAGTCTCCGGAGCAGCAGAAAACAAGCCCGCTCCCTCCTCGACATGACATCCCTTCAAATATTTAAACATGGCTATCATGTCCCCTCTTAACCTTCTCTACTGCAGACTAAACATCCCCAGCTCCCTCAGCCGCTCCTCATAGGGCTTCATGGCTTCCAGACTCTTCACCATTTTGGTCGCCCTCCTCCAGACACTCTCTAGCTTGTTGATATCCTTCTTGAATTGAGGTGCCCAGAAATGGACACAGGATTCCAAATGAGGCCTAACCAATGCAGAATAGAGTGGCATCATTACCTCCCTTGATCTAGACACCCGGCTCCCATTGATGCAACCAAGAATCGTGTTGGCTTTCTTGGCTGCTGCATCACACTGCTGACTCATGTTCAGCTTCTGGTCCACCAAGACTCCTAGATCCCTTTCACACATACTGCTATCCAGCCACGTGTCCCCCATCCTATATTTGTGTCTTCCCTTTTTTTTTTTTTTTTCACAGGTGCATAGTTTTAAATAATTTTAATCAATCAATTAATTGTATTTAGTTAGATTTATTCATGTGATTTAATCTGATTAGTTTAAATAATATTTACTGGTTTTAAACTATCTTATTTTTTAAAACTCTCTTATTTTTAACTCTTCTGCTTTTATCATTGGCTTCTGACTTTTCCACTTGTTTCATCGGCTTTTGAGTGTCTTAAATTGTTCTGAACGTGCTTTTATTGTATGCTGCCCTGAGATTCCACAATAAAGGGAGAGACATAAATATTTAAATGAGATAAAATAGGACGGGAGCTCATGCCATTCTAATTTCCTCGCCCATCCCAGTGGAGCGTTACAACCCCATGGAAGACAGATGGACCCCCTGCCCTCCGTTGCGGACCTGCCGGGAGAACCTGGGCTGTGCTACGTTCCAAGGGAAGATCTACGCTGTTGGTGGGCGGGATGACCTCACAGAGCTTTGCAGTGTGGAGCGATTCGATCCTCTTACCAATGAATGGTCTACTGTTCCATCCATGAGGTCAAAAAGGAGCAAGGTATGTTAAAAGAACTGACCAAGACCGATTAGTGCAAATACAGGTGGTAGACGGTAAGACTGGGATCCTGTCGGCGTCTTACCTGGGGTGGGTATTTTTGTCAAATGTGCAATGTTTACATTCAATGCAACATCATAGAGATAGGGGTGCACGGGTGGCTTTACATTTCCAGTGGCTTCTCCACATTCATGAGGGTTCAGGGCGCAGAACTCTTGCAAAAGTGGAAAAACCACAAATAGCTCCCGCTGTGATCCCCCTCCCATTCCCCTCTGGAGCTCCCTGCTCCCATTTGTTTGCCCCGGCCCCAGCGTTGTGGGGCGGGGGAGAAAAAAATAGACAAGGTAGAGGGCTTACCGGTACTTTCCCCTCAGACAAAGAAGAGTGGAGTGCTGGCATTCTAGCTACTGCTGGTTGCCATCTTGAGAAAGGAGGGGTTGGAGCATACCAGTCCCTGGGAAACCCTTACAATACATGTCAAGGTGAGCTTTGGTTAGACCTCATCTGGAATCCTGTGTCCAGTTCTGGGCACCACAGTTCAGGAAGGATATCGACAAGCTGGAATGTGTCCAGAGGAGGGCGACCAAATGGTGAAGGGTCTGGAAGCCATGCCCTATGAGGAGTGGTTTAGGGAGCTGGGTATGTTTAGTCTGCAGAAGAGAAGGTTAAAAGGGGACATGATAGCCATGTTTAAATATGTTGAAGATGGAGCAAGCTTGTTTTCTGCTGCTCCAGAAACCAGGACATGGAGCAACCGATTCAAACTGCAGCAAAAGAGATTCCACCTAACTTCCTGACGATCACAGCTGTCCAGCAGTGGAATCTGCTGCCTCTATAGAGTGTGGCGGTGCTGGATGGTTACCTGTATGCCGTTGGTGGCTGGATGGCCATTTGCTGGAGGTGCTTTGAGTGTCTGTTCCTGCAGGGCAGGGCGTTGAACTCGATGGCCATTGTGGCCTCTTCCGATTCTATGTTTCTATGATTCTATGAACTTTACTACATGTGCTCTGGTGAACTTAAGAATGCCCATATGCATACAGGTGAGCCTCGCTGTGGCAAACGGCTGCCTCTTAGCCGTCGGGGGCTACGACGGCATCGTCCATGTGACCACTGTGGAAGCGTTTGACTGGGAACTGAATAAATGGAGGTAAGTTACCGAATTCTTACAATGATGTTTTACTTCCTGATTCATCATCTCAGTTTCTATGCTTATAAGTGTGTTCCCAAAGCACGCTCACTAGCAAGACGTCTTTTTAATCCTGAACTTAGAATGGAAAATATAGCATTGTTCGTATTCTATAACAGAACATTTTGGGGTGTAAGAAAAAGTCAGAGTTGCCACAAAATATTGCAGTATGTTCACTCCATTCCTTTCCCCTTCCTCACAAGTTTTAACTCTCCCTCCCCAAGAGTTCACAGGTACAGAGCTTCCTTATAGATTCCTAGTTTTGTTCCCCCGTCATTTTTTTTTAAGCGTACCTTTTCAAAATTTGGGTTTTCCTCCAAGCTAACTGACAGCTTTGAGCGTGCCAATTAAGTTCCAAAAGCAACATGGCTCGCAGCTTGAAGACTGGAAGCAGAGGGAATTATGACAACGTACTTTCGGAGATCTAATGTGGTGCAGTGATTTGTCTCTGGAGACCGGAGTTCGAATTCTGACTCAGCCAATGAAACCCATCGGGTTGACCTTGGGCAGCTCACATTCTCTCAGCTTCAGAGGAAGGCAAAATCAACCCCCCTCCCTGAATAAATCTTGCCACGAAATCCCTGTGGTAGGTTTGCTTTGGGGTTGCCATAAGTCAGAAATGACTTAAAGGCACACAACAACAAACCTTCAGGGGAGGTTTGCCTCTGCGGGAGTTACTGATTTTTTTTAAATATATTTATTTCTTGGTTGTTAACACAGAAGATCATAAACAGAAACTGACATTTTAAACCTACACTAAAATTGAAACACATAGTGTTTTAGTTTGATATTGTGTTTAGCACTAACTTACACTAATTTGCTAAAACACTAGCTTATTAAAACACAAAAGGGATCTTATGCCCCCATAGCAAACTGTAATGAAAGAGAGAGGGTAAAATAAGAAAAAAAAATGTTATTCTACCATTATGGATCCAATAAAACAATATTACTAGCAACCATATCAACCATTTTTCCTTGTTAAATTTCTTATTGCTCAGAAATGGTTTCCAGTCTTCCCAAAGATCTTCAGTCGACTTATCCTTTAAGACCACATATTACTTTGGCTGCACGCGTTACTAATCTGAAGCCATTTCCGCACTAGGCTGTTATAGTGGTATTGTTCCACTTTCAACATCCTTTGGAATCCTGGGGTTTGCAGTTTAGAGAGGGGCCTCAAAGGTTTGTAAACTGCAAACCTGTCAAAGGCTCCTCCCTAAACTGCAAACCCCAGGATTCCACAGGATGTTGAAAGTGGAATAATACCACTATAGCAGTCTGGTGCGGAAATAGCCTGCGTGTGCCTGCTGATCAGAAGGAAGTAAGCCTTTTCCTTTGTCTGCCTTTTCTTCTTTTCTCACAGGCGCTTCGGCAACACGCAAACCCGTCATCCCGGTGGAGGCGTTACGGCAATCAAAACGACCCCTTACGATCTGGATTTTTCTGACTCTCCCTGGAGCAGATAGAAGAAGAAAAAAATAAAAATCAGTTTTTGCATTCTGGTTTGATGGGTTAATTCATTTAGTTAGGACAGGGCTGTGGAAGGGAACACTCTCTCCTCCCCACACTGAGTCTTCATTTAGGGTACATTCGATTCTATGATTCCACAGCTCTGGTTTAAAGCCACGATTAAAGTGTATGGGGTAGAGTTGAACTGAGCTAGAGAGAAGTAGATATTAATATGATAATGGTGTAGATGCAAAAATGCAAGGCCTCCCTTATCCCTTGGAACCAGGAGGGCTCTCTATTTCAGATTTTTAAGATTTATTTGGGAATACAGTGCCTTTTTGGTATGGCAGTGATGCGTTTAAGTCTTTTACTGCAAGTTGCAAGCCTCTGCCTTCAAGTCTCAAGTCCTTGAAGATCCTTTCAAGTCTGGGAGCCAACTTTATACCCCAACCTGTATTCCAGAATTTCTGAACAGAGTCCAATAAAGTCAGTTTTAACAATTTAAGAGCTGGGCCTCCACGTTTGTGATCTTTCCATCTGCAGCTTCAGAAGTGGGAAATAGGATGCTATCTTACTCCCCCTTCCTAAAGCTGGAGGCTTTTGTGCCAATGGGCGTAAAAGAGTCTGCAGCTTCGGAAGCGGGGAATGGGATCCTTCTTACTCCCCATTATCAAAGCTTCGAAAGCTTTAGAAGGAAGGATCCTTCCTCGTCAAGCCCGTTGCCTAACACATTTGCTGTTCGCCTCTGAGAAATGCACCTTCCGCTCTGAGGGTCTGTCTTGTCTTCTGCTCTTAGGAAACATTTTAGAAGATCCGCCAATATGCAGCGGGGGTCTGCCTCAAGCCCATTGCCCGACCCATTTGCTCTTCCCCTCTGAGAAATGCACCCACACTTTGGGCTTGAGACAGATTTTCATGTGACCGGGAGGCAAAATGAGATGGACGTATTGTTCCAAGTTGTCAGGTTTCTGCATGAATGTGTTACGTTGCTGAACCAAGGGCAGCAAGTCAACCTCTAAAAATATACAAGTCTTGAGTCGAATTGAGTCCGTGCCTCATTTATTGCCGACTCGAATCGCTGAAGCAATTTAAGTGTGACTTGAGTCCGAGTCAGTCGACTTGGGTCTACACCACAGTGGAATAGCCTTGCTTCTTGTTCATTCACTACTGTGTTGTGTGTGAAATGCAAGGCTGGGGAGAGACTGAGGATCTGTGAAACAGTGGGAATCCAAGCATAGCAGGTCCATGCCGGCCACCTTAGTCTCTTCCTTTTTGCAGCTGCCCGCTTCTGCCATCAAGGTGGCGGCGGCTCTTTCCTCTGATCTGAAAGAAGGAGCAGAGGATCCGAGCCACTGCCTCGAAGGCAGAAGAGGGCAGCTGGTGGCAAAAAAGAGAAAGAGACTGAGAATCTGAGAAATGAACAAACCGGAGCACCACAATCACTGCCTCGAAGGGTGGCTGGTGGCAACATTTTGGAGACTTTTGGAGATTTTGGAGAAATCTTTTTGGAGAATTTTGGGGATAAGGGAAGATCAGCCTGTACAAACAAGTGACTGCAGGCGTTCCAAAATATAGCCATGTTAGCCTGTATCAAAGGTATCAAGGAATCCAGTTAACGTCTTTTGAGAGTAACTGAGAAAAAGAATTTGCTAGTATAAACTTTCATGGACTCCAGTCCCCTTCATCAGATGGCAACGCAGAGGACATAGTTTTGCCACTGGCTTCCTGCATGGACTTTTTCAAATCAACTCAGGGTATATGTAATCTGGTGGAATATGCCTCAAAATAAATCAGATGTTAAGAAGCTGGTAATGATTTGTTTTTTGGATTTTTTTTTTAAAGCCCACATAATTTTCATAAGGGGAAAGACCTTAAGGTATAACCTTCCTGTGGTTTTGAAAATATAACTTCCAGACCTTGCATCCAAGCTCATTGTCTAAGGGCTAGCCTTTGTTTCTTTAAGATCTGGTTCAACCCAGGAAACTGGGACTCCCAGCTGAATGTGTGTAGGAGCAACATTTATTCATGTGAACAACCAAAAGGTAAGAAACACAGAAACTGCAACAAAAAATGCAATATACAGATGCTTCCCACCCATTACTATATCTAGATGAATGAAGGGAAGTAGTTTTTCTTACACAAAAGGAGTGTTGCATCGAATACATCCTGGGTTTGCGTGTGTGTTTCCCAAAGTGTTGTGGAATGAAAACATTGAAATGAAATCACTGCAATAGATCTAGCTGCAGCAGCAGTTGAAGCGCATTGCAATAAAAATTCCAGCCAGCAGATGGCAGCAGTAGGCTTAGGTGGAAAGTTTGAAAGGTGCACTGCAGTAAGGACTCCAACCAGCAGGTGGCAGCAATGAGGACTCCTGGAACTCCTTTTTGGTTTCTGTTGTTCCCCAAAAATAGGAATTGCTAAGACATGAAGCTATACCTTCAGTAACTGTGAAAATACTAAAACAGTCACTGTGACAAAGTTGGAGGCGTGATGTTATCCCTCACTATGCTACAATTGCCATGTCTTGGGTAATTGCAGTTACCTTAGTTACTAGGAAGAAAAGGAACTGGTTGCAGGTAACACATTATTTTGAGAGTAGTGCTTTGGACTATGGCCCTGGAGACCAGAGTTTGACTCTCCGCTCAGCCACGGAAATCTACTGGATGATCTGGGGCGTGTTATACACGCTCAACCCCAGAAAAACCCATGATAGGTTCACCTTAGAGCTGCCATAAGTTGGAAATGACTTGAAGGCACACAACAACAGCACAACACATTATTTGTAACTGATTTTTTTTTAAAAAAATCCACCTTCAGCTGAGAGTAACACACCAGAGACAGGAACATAATGGCTTTATCTGGAGCAGCATTAATTAGCTCCTCAAAGCCAAAAATTAGCACTTGCTCCTTTTCACTCCCACACATATCTTATTTGCAGCCTCTTCCCCCCATTCCAAACCCCAGGAACTTTTGGAAAAAACTACACTCAAACTTTCAACTCTAGTCATTCAGCCTATTGGGTGTGTCTCTTCAGCAAGGCGGACAGGAGAGCTTCAATTCCTCCCTTGGCTGCTCTTCAAAAACAAATAAATTTTCAGAGTAATCTGTTTGTTAGCCACTTTGGGCGTAAGAAAGGGGGAGAAGGGAAATTCAAAAGGCTTCTGGAATATCCCTGGCATTCACATTTTGAAAAGTAGACATTTCATCCTGGTGGTCTGCAGGGACAATCCGTCCAAACAGGAAACTGTGTCATTCCGTGCATGCATGTTCCATTAGTTTCCTTTCCCAACATGGAGCTGATGCCCTTTATTTCAACACATCAGTCCCAGTACTTTTCTTTCCTGCTGGGAGCAGGTCTTTTGTAAAGCCAGTGGGTCTTAATTGCCTGTTCTGGACCAAGCAAAATAAATTGCATTATAACAGGAATTGCTCACAATAACCATAATCCACCAGCTCTTGGGAGGGTTGCAGCAAAAGCGAGAGGGGGCATGAAGACTTGAAGGGGGTAGCATGTGGTCCCGTGCTAGTCATCCCCAATTTTTCTGTATAGCAAATCCTGGCTCCATTATAGCAGTGAGACCTTAGACATACAGGCTTCTGCATAGATCCCACTGAAGATCTGTGTATGCACCACAGGCACCAGGGTTGTTTGGAACGGTGCTTGGACAAATTGTTGTGGTCCCTTCTCCCCTCTCCATTTTTCACACAAAGTAAAGTGGTCTCTTTGGGGGTAAAACTTGGATGGCAGAAGACCATAACTTTGGGCAAAGGAAGAGGCGAGTTACCTAGAGAATCCATCTTGTTAATGGAGTGGTTTGATTGGTGTTTGCATTCTATGCTTGGAAAAGTTAATTTTGGGGACTACTGGAGTGCCCAGAATCCTCCACCCAGCATTGCCACTGGGAATTTTAGTCCAAGAAGTAATGTTGGTAAACTATGAACTTGTACGATAATAACTTGGGGGGGGGGTTCAGAGATCAGCCATGAATGGTGTTAAAGACTGCAGAGTCAAGATTTGAACTGAAATGAGCCAATTTATGATATGTGGGGTCTCAAACATTGCCTTCATATTGAAACTAATATCATGAACTTCAAAAGGCCTGGAAATTATTGGCTTTAAAAAAAGATCTAGAAACCCTGCCCTATGAAGTGGGAGCTGGGTATGTTTAGCCTGGAGAAGAGGAGGTTAAGGGGTGACATGGTAGCCATGTTTAAATATTTGAAGGGATGTCATATGGAAGATGGAGCAAGCTTGTTTTCTGCTGCTCCTGAGACTAGGACACGGAGCAATGGCTTCAAACTACAGGGAAAGTGATTCCACTTAAGCATTAGGAAGAATTTCCTGATGGAAAGAGCAGTTTGACAGGGGAATATACTACCTTGGAGTGTGATGAAGTCTCCTTCGTTGAAGGTTTTTAAAGAGAGGTTGAATGGCCATCTGTCGGGAGTGCTTTGATGGTATATTCCTGCAAGGCTGAAGGGGGTTGGACCGGATGGCCCTTCTGGTATCTTCCAGCTGTATGATTCTATGATGCAAGACAGAAATAGCATCATCAGTAATGTGGAAGGTATAAAAATACTGAAAGCCTGGTTTTTTAGGAAGTCAATTGACAAAACAACAAGTCAAGGATGGGGAAACATGTGATCCTCTAGGATTTGTTGGAGTGCAGCTCCCATCAGCCTTTCTCAGCAGAACTGATGGAATCCTGGCTCTACTACACCACTGTTCTTAAACACATTGGCTTGTGAATAAATCCCACTGACGATTTGTGTGTGTGAAACCCAGGAGAAGTGACATCAAAA